>LOND01005044.1:20140-33992 GCA_014220965.1 Paragonimus kellicotti
TAGTGATGTGTATAAGAATCAAACCTGTATGCAAGACACAAGGTGTATGCATCACCTCAAATATCTGATAAGTACTCGTCATAATAACGATATCATGCACGCACCATGCAGATAAGATCAAACTCCAATCCAGTGGACTTTTATGTTAAATTAAATCCAACTTAGCCGTCGTTGATACGACGTTTTGAAATTCACATGCCATGTACCTGACCAAAATAAGGAAAGCTACATATCCGTGAGAAGCAAATCTATCAAGGATTATTCCGGCCCAGTCCTCCAAACTGCATTTGCTTTTCGGTTGTCTTCTGTTGCCCTCCATTATGATAAGTCATGTTTACGAGTTCTTCTTATAGGTACAGGGGAAGTTCATTGTTTGTTCATCAGCCAATGGCTTTACTTTTTGAGACACTTTCTCAAAAGTAACTTCCACTGAAGTTTTCGCATTTGCAACAGCAAGTTAACAGCCGTCGATACTGTTTTCTTTTAACTGCGTTGGCTGATGCTGTTGGTAACTTGGCCATTTGGTAGCTCAAATTGCTAACGTTGTTGTCCGACCTTTTTTCTAGCTTGACCTTTACAATACAAACGTTTATATCGTGTGCATCGATGTTGTCACCCAGTTTGTCAGTGAGATACTTGCAGCCTGAATTCTGAACCCAGTAAGCAAGTTATTACCAGTATATGATTGCCTTCCATTGCTATTCTAACTTCGGACTCACTGTAGCCTACTGTTGCACAAACTGGTGGCGGATGACCCTCAGTGGGATCGCATCAGCATTAATGAGACTGTCAGATTTGCAGATGTTAACGCAGTGAAACACAACCTAACTCATCAATGCAACCAGGAAAAAGCGAATCACTACAAGGACAGATTGATGAAGTCTGCAATCATGACTTTCACACTGTTTCATCCACATTGCTAGTAGGGAGTCGTAGTCTCTTCTGTGAGTGATGCTAACCGGATGTCATACACAGGTTTGCTGTCAGCACTGGGTGTTGATAGAATCAACGATTTTGTCACGGATTTGAAACTATTTACCCTACTTTGTAATATGCTCATGTAAATTTATTTCACTGTGGGCTGAACATTTTATCAAGGAGATCGATGTGAATGAAGTAAACACTTGTATCCCACCTTGAACGTTATCCTCCTTCATGGTGACCAACATTAAGATATTTCGTCATAGTTACGAAAATAGTAGTAACCGAATTACTTTTGAATAGGCAACTATTCGTGACACGTTTCTATTCCATCATTACCTCTAAACATAAAATAGATCTAACCTACAAATGAATAAACGTTTTGTAGATGAAAATATATCCGCAATGTACTGTCTGCTTTTATGGAAACTAGACGTTTTTCATATAATGTAGTGGTTTGATTTGCTGTCAACGATCTACTCTACTTGCAAATTGATGGGGTGTCTAGACAAAAAATTAATCAGCATGATTGTCGATGTTTCACTGCAAGTTTGGATTAAATTAGTCACATAAAGTTAAATCCAGACAATATTTCTCTGTCCAACGCCAACCACAGGAAACTTTGCCAAAAAGGTTTAATTACATACCTGTCTGAAACTTATGAAGCGTTTGGTGGGTGGACAGCGTGCGATGCTGTTACATTGGGCATAGACTGGCCTTAGTAACCGGTTGAACAACGTCGTCTTAGGACAGGATTTCTCACTAACCTTTTCGATATTGTACAAACAGGAAATTGTCTCTGATTATATGTCAGAAGAAATTTTAAAACCGGAACTTCAGTACACTCTTTTGTACGTGCTAACACACTTGACTGCAATTGCTTACTCTGTTTTATTCCCATGAGAAAGTAAAAAGTTTGACTAACTTATTGGCAATCCTTTTTTGTTACGCCATCTGAATGTGGCAGCTCGTCCCTATAGACAATTGGATTGACTTTATTTGCAATGGGACAACATCACATGAAATGCTGAGAAACGGTGGACTTTTAGGGGATCCTTTTGTGATGTTCAAATGGCAATTTACACACGCTTTTTATCCAATTGAAGGACAATAATGTCTAGACCCAGTATTGATCATCTCTCAGTCAAACAACCGGGTATTTGTAGTCTAATATTAGAGTTCGGTTTGTCCCTGCAGTGCTCTATTGACAGCTTCACAATTATGAATCGATTTTTGTCGGTAGTGCATGGAGCTTGTTGTCTGGCATTCAGAAATCGTCAAATAACAATTCACCAAGCCGAAGTGATAATTTGAAATGAACGATAGAGAAAATTAAGTTGATCACGATAGTTTTACGGTCTCCAGAGTTAGATAGAGTCAATTCACTACCTGTGACCATGCAATTCTTGCGCAAGTCGGAGTACTGTGTGAAATTTTAGCTTATATCTTTGAGTTGAGTATGTTGCCAGCCACTATGGCTTTTTGTAGGCCAATGGAAACCGCTCAATGATGGCACTGCTGTGTGGGCCGTGGCAAAAATCTCATATATTGTTTCGCTGTTCACCTATTCCTATGTTGTCCAACCGGATTAATGGACTTTCAGTTTCTCATATCAAATAATCCCAGAGTAGGAGTTGTTAATCAATGTCACTATCCCCAAACGATCCCGGGGATCATACACCGCCTTCATAAACATAGTTAGTGTTGCTTTTGGAAGCATTGAAGAACGTATCTGGAAACCAGCCCAACCGTTTCTGTACATATGTTGCTATCTTTGTTGTTGTATGGTAAATAAACTTGCACTCTATGACAAAAAAAATTGTGTTGTAACTGACCTGTGCATTATGTAAAGCGCATCTTATGCGGTGAGTAAATGAATATGGTGTCCCATACCAGGGTGATTCTTTGGATGAATATGATCCAAAATTAACACACTTTGGTGCCCATTCAGGTTTTCGCGAAGTCACGATGGAGTGGACTGAAAAACAAAGCTGTATTAGCCGTTAAACTATGCTTAAGAAAGAACTCCAGCATTTAAGGGATGCGATTTCATACTCTTATCCAGAAAGTCTTCCACTTCGCAGTCTGCATCTTACGTCATCGTAAAATTCAGCTTTGAACCAGACATCCTGAAAGAATACAATCCGGGTGGAATTCCGAAAGATTCTATGAACGTCTGCTCCGCTGCGCTGAGGTGCACGGCACACCTTTGTGACATAATAGAGTGACTTTGTGACAAGCGCGGTCCTGATTGTGGTGACACCCGGAGTGTTAAATCGGCAACGCACCCGCAATGAAACGTTAACAAAGAGGTAGTTAGTGCGTTAGGGGCAGACAAGTTAACTCGAGTATATAGCACCCGTTCGTTTAAACCAACGACATTCGATTTTCTGGTGGACCTTGCTCAATCCCTATGTGAGCCTGCACTAAAGTAACACGACCTTCTCGAGGTATTGTAACCTGACGGTCTGCTTTGGGTTTTTAAACAAAAGGTTGGAAAGTTTTACCGTATACAAAATGCTCCGGTGTCTGCTTACATTAAGAATTTCCCTGCTCAGCATTCTCAACTTCTTTAATCTACTCAACCTAGACCTTACTATAGGCGTTATTCTCCAATGATTTTATGAAATGTAAAGTTTACTCTCACAGAAGCCTAACATTTGTCTAACAAAGCACAGTCAACTGGATTTTAAAGTCCACCAAGTTTGTGTGGGTTAGACCACATATGGCACAGTGTAGCCCATCTGCTGTAACACGAATATGCAAGAATCATTTGGCTCCGCCTACTGTCGAAGTCTGATCCGAAAAACTACGTCGCCAACCACGTTTTAAACTATGCGAAACCCTTAGGTTTATCAGATTAACTCTAACCTGTGTATGAGTGGCCGTCCACCTACTCACATGTCATCCATTCGGTAAAAATAAGTTCAAACATATTCGTCTTCTATTTGACCATGAAGTGTTCACGTAACTTTCATTATCGTCAAGGTCCTAAGGCTGTTTTATCAGTGCGAAAGTTTCAATACGGTTCACGGTTAAGATTGTCACCCGGTTAGCCCAGTATAATCTGATACTCTCTTATGGTTTTGTTAACCACAGTTCCATCATTACTGTTATTAGTCTAGGTATCATTCTTTAAATGTGTCATCTACTGGACGTCGGAATATGTCTTATTTTATTTTCATCCAAACAATCAGACGGTTATACTGTTAGCCAACTTACAATAAAAATAATGCCTAATTAGAAAGGATAAATCGTATACTTTCCGTATGATTATTAGTTAGGTAACGTTTGAATTTTCGCCATCAACTCTTTTCCGAATTTTGACTGACAACCTCAGTTCTTCTAAGTCATTGTGTGGGTTGGCTTTCCACAAACTGAAACTAACCGGTAATTCATTCCAGTTTTTTAGTTTTCTTCAGCAGTTGGGCTAGCGTACTTCAACATGAAGAAGTGGACTCGAGCTTCGTTTTGTGCCTTAAGTCGGGTTAATAAACCACTTTATGAATTAACGAATGTTTTTTTCAAAGCCATGAAATAGTCGGTAGTAATACCCGATAAAAATGTGTGTGAAAACGTTCGAAAGCAAGGCCGGTCACATGATTTGGAATGCAATGATCTACAAACATAACTATAGAAAGATTCTTATTGTCATATATTTACCAGGCAGGCAAGCCCTAAATTAATGTTTCACTTCAAAATGGGTTGGATAGAGGATCACAGAAGAAAACGAAGAAACTTGCGTTTGGATTGTGTTACAGGAATGGATAACGACTGGTCTAGGACTTAGGATAAGAGGCGATGGTTATTCTGACCCATTTGTCTGCCGGATTCTCGTTAACTTTAAATGGATTTCAACAGTTGAGTTTACAAGATAAATGATTAAAATGCTGTCACAGCTGACAAGAGCTTGGCGGATAATTCTAAAAACTTGCTATCTCAATTTAAAAGGCCAACAGAAATTGCACAATCATGTTATAACTACTACGTAGGCGTTAACAACTTCCTGAATCAGGATGTACAAGGTAAAAATTACTTGCCAACCGTTTGCATAAAAAGTGTCATCTAAGTTTTGTGAAAACCACAATGAAAGACCGATTACACGTTGTAACATTACGCAACTTGCAACTTTTTGAATAAGTAACTGAGAAAGGACACACCCTGAATATGAAGCTTCGGTCATTGTTGGATGAGCTTGGGGGGAAAAAGCAGAGTATTCACTGGTCAGTTAAAATCGTGTGATCACTCGACCAACTCATGTAAGTTGCACTGTTACAGTACTGAGTTAGAGGTGCTGAAAGAGGACATCATTAGCTTAGTTGTAATGTATTACAATAGTAGTGTTGGCATTTTAGGGGCGTGAGCTAATTATAGCAAAGGACAAGATAGTCCACTGGAGTTCGTCGGCCTTAACCAACTTGTGAGAATATTTAAAAGTTTGAAGCAAACGTACTGGTATTCACATAGTAGAGTAATTAGGTTGAAGTGGATTCTGTAAGGTTGTAACATACGGTATAGTGTTACTCGGATTATGCAGTTTGAAGGTGCACCTTAGTTCAAAGACAAGCAGATGGCCTTATGCATGACTGATTTGTTCTCATTTAAGTCGGAAGTTTAATATCGATATTCAGTGAAGTGGGGCGAGCATGTTGGTCACTACTCAGTTTACATCGCATTAAACATCAACAGACCTTCATCTCTGGATGATCAGGCACAATCGTTCTCTAACCAATCGTCAGCTTGCCCACCTAGCCCGTGAATAGACACAACACCTTATTGATCACGTTCACTTGTTAATCCCGTGTCCAGTTGTGGATATGGATCAACACAAACCAGTTATCATTGATAGTTAACGGAGGATTTGTTCTTCAAATAAGGTACTGATCAGTTAGTCTTCGACTGTACGTTTCGCTCAGCAGCATCACGTGTCCTCGATTGTGCAGCTGATCGAATGTAACAACCTTACACAAGCAATCGTTGTGGTGGAATTGGCCCAAATTTTGCGGGGCATTTTCCAGCGATCCTTTGGGAAAATGACCACTCTTGGATGGACCAATTTTCTTCCAAATATGCAAGAACTTGTTGCACAATTTCGGTTACCGTATCTATATGTTCGCTCTAAATGCCCCTCTGTTGCGAAAACTTAATTGGTCAGCTGTCAGTGGCTAACTAACCTAGAACTGAGCTCGAACTATAGGTTGCCTGAAGTTGACATTTTAGTCCATGCTAAACTTAGTTTGACCTGAAATATAAGTACCGAAGTAGAGCTACAAAATGCCACAGTAATAAGGAATGAAGGATTGAAGTACCCAGTGATACTTTTACGACACTTGGTGGAAAAATCTACACTTTTGATCTCTCGGAAGCTACGTACATACCACAAACTGTTGCCCCAACGGATAACTTTCATTTTATGCCTTTATGATCGATAAGCAATCGATACACCCCGCACTTTTATGTCAAATAGTCTGACGCAGCGTGATGCGCTGCTGTTCCGTTTCGATTAGTGTCCATCACCGCCTGGCATCTCATATCGGACTGTTACCAAATGTCAGCTGTTTCGGCCCTGCACATCGATCTGTTCACGTCTTTCCACTTAGACAATTTCCTTGTTACCTTTGCTTCAAATATGATTGACGACTGCGCGTTGTGGCTAACGTATGAACTGCGAACTTTACAGCCAGCGAACTAACTGACGGTCCGCTGACATTCGGACGTATTTGCATGCGTGTGTGTGCCAGCCAGCATGAACGCGCACACGTCCACCCGCCATCTGTTCTCGCTTCCTCGAACACGATGATTTCCACTGGCGATAAAAAACGAACGGCTCTGTCTGTTAGGGTTGGTAACACAGGGCCAATCACGCACTACCACAGTATGGAGACAAAACTATTCAGAGCTGGGTGTTTTCGCCTCTAGAGGACATACGAAGACGGAAGTGGATGGCGCAGTCGCCTTGATATTTTCACTTCAGTAGCACGCACCGGAATCACGGTCTTCCCTTTACACCTTACCTGAAATCATTATATGTGCATTCGAGTTCAACCGTTTTTTTTTTTCAATTATATGTTGAGCCATTCTCTTCCAAAGTAGCCCAGTCACCCAAATGAGGAGGATCCTTCTACCTGAACTCCATCTTTCCCGTACTCAAGAACTGAACTTAACAACTAGTTCCAGTTTCTTGATTCCTAAATAATCTGCATAGTACTTCAGGTTCGTAGGATAAAAAAGGACCCGGAAGCTGGCGTCCTGGTTCGAGTTACTAAGTGGATGAGTTTGGTGTTATCGTATTACTGGCCGGTGATTAGTTTCCTAAGGATAGTAGACGGATAGTATACAGAAAAGCAATATAAATACTAGTTCTGGGAAGTCTTTCACTGAAATACTAACCAGAGAACCACCAGTTTCATAAGCAATTTTCGGACTCTGATGCTCATCACATGATCTGCAGCTTTTCTGCTTCAACCTCCAATTAGCTGAGTTCACAACAGGAACATATAATTAATTTTTTGGTAAACAATCGTAATTTTACAACTTCACTGCTATCGTTTGCCCGAAACATTAATGCCGTTGGATAACTCTACCTAACCCGCGCGAGTCGGTTTCACCCAAGATGCACTGAATGCAAACTGAAGACCTCTATAAAACAAACCCTTAACAAATTATTTGTTGCTTTGAAGCAACTAAACATTTGTTCAGCTACTCAGTGCATGTGCTCAGAAGTGAGTCTGTACTACTGCAGTTATATCAATTTGCAGGTCCAAGTAAGTATTTGGAAAACATGTCACAACCGTTTCTGACAGCAGCTTAATGTCGACGACATGCTTTCGTTAAGAAGATACGTTCGCCACTGTAATCTGTTTGGCAATTATGAACCAAAAGTCATCGACGCATGTATACATAAGACCTACATTCCAATCAACAAAAACGAATGGAGTTGTAATTGACTGATTTCGTCCACCTTAAAAGTTGAGAGAAACATTCCACTTCCGGACTTATATTAGACAATCTCAAACAACGTATTTTGGGTTCTGGAGACGATCGGACAACCTGAGCGTTATTCTCAAGTAAACGGGTGGAAATTTGGCACGAGATAATTCGGTCGTGCCTGGCGTGAGATCAATGATGCAGTGGTCAACGCGGTTGTCTCATGAGAGTGTGATCAGAGTCTAAATCTCAATAGCGTCAAGAACGTATGCTAATGATGAGATCCAGGAGAACCGAAACTCGGATATAGTGCTTTTATCGCAATGGGCTAGCGGGAAACGCAAAACCTTCGGGCAAACATAGGGGATCTTCAGTTTAGTGTAGCCAAAATTCCGAACTACTCATTGATCTCAGAGTTTACAAAAACAGTGAATGAGGTACGTAGAGAATGATATGTTTCACATTTTGAAGCCAAAATTCTTGTTGTCAAAGCCTTTGCCTCTAAAACACTGACCTGTTCCAATAATGTGATTACCACCACTTTTACCTAAGGTACAATCATGCAATCGGCAATCGATGTACTCGTAGCCTCATCTGATGGCGCAACATGTGGAAAGCCAAATAAGAACTTTTTGGTTTTTGTCTACATTCTGAAGCAAAAGTCTATCAAGGTACTCAGTGATTGTCACTGTCCGAAACCTTTACCCCATTTTGTGCATACTAACAGAACAGTTTGTGCCAATGATGACACCATGTTGGCAACTGAACTATGATTGTTGTGTTTTGCTTCGTTTTAGTTTGCCTTCTTGCCCACTCACACAGACTTCAATAGCCACCAAGTTTGTACGAGTGTAAATCGTGTGACGTCAGTCCACCATCTTCTTCGTATAACTTCCAAGCGAGGCGGTTATTTGAAGCTTATAAAGACGAAAGTTTTTCTTCACGTTCTACGCGGAAAAGTCCGATAAATGTTAACCCACAACAGATAACTTCTGAAGGGTTTTGGGGCAACGTAATCTCAGTCGCTCTTGTAGTGTTTGAATCCGACCTTTCGTATTACATTCCGGCAATCTGGTTGCATGTTGGATGTTATTTTTAACAATGCCTGGTACGGGATGAACAAGTATGGAAATTTGGCCTAAAAGGAACTCCGCTTTCAAAATCCATACATAATGCACTCGTCAGTCGACCACATTCATGTTAATGCGATTGATCGCCCACATTGTGCGGCATACCGACTTTCTTCTTCCTCTTTCCTTCTCTGATCTATTGAAGAAAAACCAACCATCTGAATGAGTGGACCGACATTGTATTTGCATACCACGCCGACATTGTATTCCGCTAGCTGTCTCTTCCAAGTATGCACAATGCTACAACCAAACTGGTGGATCTACCGGAGCTAAATCGCACCGAAAGACCCTGATCGGGGAACAAATGTTTGGTATGGGTTGATACTTGCGGTGTTTGTTCACTTTTTTGACCTGTGGTTAAGAGTGAATGTGTGTAAGTGAATTGATTCGTACAACACTGAATGCCTGCATGAACCAGTTAGAAGTAGTGCGTGTGGCATAATGTATTCCAATAAAGACCCACGAGTCCTATTTCCAGGCGTATGCATCTACAACTGATGAGTCGTATTCTAACCAGCTTACAAGCCTGGACAATCCGAACAGTGTACACCTACATAGATGTTTTATCTTATGGTCGTAAAATTAAGAAAGAGTGCGCGAACACCAGCTCACGGTTACACGTCCCTCAGGATTTAACCAATTTTATGGACCCTGTCATCAGCAACAATAATAACAGCGGCAACAACAGTGAAGAGAATCCTGAGTCCCCAGGTCGTTCTTCCGTATTCATTCAGTGACCATTTTGCCTAACGGGGATGCGCTTCACTTCTTGTCTCTCAGCCAGCATGTGAGGAGAAGAGAGAACGCGCAGACACGTTTCCTGCCGAGAGGTTGTGGGTGGGTGTGATTGTGAGTGCAACGGTTGAGTAAGGTCGTTTGCTCTTCAATTCGGAACGCTGCTGAATCCGACAGACATTCAAGCCTTCGTGCCTGAGTTTACCCCCCAGGGATTCTCATTTTCGGTTGCTCTATCGTAGGCCAAAGGTCATTTGCAAAAATTTGGGGATGAAAAGACAGGGGATGTTGGTTTGTATTAACTGATGTGTGTATGTGCTTTAGGACGAAGAACTGACGCGGACATTCCTGCCCATTTCATTCTAAACCAGACGGCTAAACTAGATTGCTTAAGTCCTATGTCCTTGCAAAGTAATATTTAGGAAAACCGTTATGACAAAGTCCCTAACTGAATTTAAATAAACAGCGTATAGCTGCCAAGTATTCAAACTATAATTAAAATTCGGCATGGTTTACAGGTGTTACGGACCAACAGATCGGTAAACACTTAAGCAACGAATAAATAAACAGCTTGTGGTTGTCGTCTATAAATACCGAAGGACCGATTGCGAGTTCGTTGGTTAAACATTAACGGGTACTGCCCTGTTTTCGATCCCTCAGTAACCTGAGTTGCAGTTGTAGCTTGTGGCGACGATCACCATCAAACTTGAGTTGCGTCCAGGATGACGCAACCTTTCTTAAAACCATAAGTGCGACCAGCAGTTCGGACTGCAGTATGTGATACACATCCCCATATAATTAGCGAAAAAACTGAAGTGTTCTTGTAAGTCACTATCACCGTCCTACCTCACACAGCACAGGCAAACGTTGACCGGCTCTAACCATTAACTACAAATGAATCCCCTACCGATGACTTGATGAAAAAGCCAAGGACTTGAACGTTTTTCTCTCTCTTGTTTACAGCATCTTATCAGTCAAAATCGATGCGATCAAGTTGAAACACATTTCATCAACGGGTGTAGATAGTCAGTCCTAAACCGGGTACATTGCTTTAGGATAATCCGTTCAGAAAGACACGCAATAAACCCATTTAAGGTTTCTACAAGAGTCACGGAACGGGGTTCTGTAATACAGTTGAAGTGCCGGACTTTTTATTCTCGGTCAAGAAACCTATTTTCATAATACGTTTCGTGGAGCTCCCAGAGGAGTAGACTGTGAGGTCAATAATTCCAAAATACAACGCAAGAAATTTGAGCGTTTCACATTATTTGCAATAATCTATGATCAGAATTCTTTTAGATGCCGACCGTCCGAATGAGAAGCTCGAACTAGGAAGACTAGTCAATTCTTAAAACAAGCAGTAACAGTCAGCTATATATTCCCTGTTTTCAATAACCCGTAATCTCGTATACGAGACAACGTGACCCCACACATGGTCTGCCTTAAACAGCTTTCTGTAATTAGCTGCTGGCCATTGCAGTCAACGATCATTAAGACTCCGTTTGCAATTTCTTGTCCAATTACTTTTCGCCTCAATGAAATTAACTCGATTCCATGTGAGAACAATGAAATTCGCGTTGCTCGCATGTCATAGTGGATCCAGGTGTCTAAAAAAATGGCCTAATCATAAGCCAAAACCTGGTACCAAGGTGATCTAGTGCACCACATATAGGATAACGACCTTGTGTCCATGTTGAAGTTTTAAAACAAAAATTCTAAGACGAACCAGGCTGAAGGTCATCCACCGTCCCACCGAGGCATCATGTGCTAACAGTTAGTTGGTAGTCGGTTGGTCTTGTTTCCGTCCTACCATGTTACATTCCAAGCTTTCTTCGTCAGTCTCCGTCTGATTGAGTTTTCGAGTAAAACGCACGTGTGCACACAGACATTTGTTAAGAACAAGCAAATATGAGGCCTATCTGACACCCCTCTAGTTGTTCGGTTCGTTCGCAAATACTCCGTTCTAGGATTTGATGTCCCCGTTTCTTGCTACTGGGACGATTCCAATGATTTCCGACAATCGGCAACAACGACAACGGTGAGGACGACCTCGAGGCCGGCGGAAAATGGGTCAGCCCATCTGCTGTTCCGCTAACGGAGCACGCACATGGTGGAGCAGCAGTGGCGGCTTTATCACCAGCACCAACACACACGCCCGTAACACTGTGCAACTAATCAGGTGTACCCAGAAAGAAACTGCATCACGGACAAACCCAATAAGTCTCTGGCTGAGTCTGTCGAAAATTGAGAACATAACCAGATTGTGCATACGAATAAACGCAGGAAGCTCGTGTGTTCCATAATCGTCTTCAAATGGTCGCAATCGGTGCCGGACCGAAATGTTGTGTGTAAGTGAACGATAGCAAAGAAAATAACAACAATAACAACACTATTAGCAACAGCGACAACACTCTGTCATGTGACTCGTTCTAAGTATGTAGTCAAATTCGCTTGACCGATATGTGCATGCTGTTTTAGCAAGAGGACAACAAGTCTGTCATCGCTGCACCAGAAGACAACTTTCTGTCAAAAACTGTCCAATGCGCGACAACAAATGTTGGTCAACCGTAGTGGACAATCATGCATCCGTAACAAAAGACAGTGTGTGTACATGCCCGACTGCATTTCATGCTTCAGTACTTTTGCACAAAATGTTTGGAACTGTGGTCAGCCGTGAGTGGATTAGTCTTGTATAAAAAGCCCTAGAATTCACTTGTGTTAACAAAACCCTCGTCTTTCAAGCGTCATGATGTCAACACCCAAACCCGGAGCGAATACAGTTAGACAAATACAGTACACTAATTTCAAACCTTTATGACAATGGATTGTGTAGACCGACGAACTGAAGTTGACTGTGCCCTTCCAGGTCAATGGTGACTGACATTCCACAACGACGAATCGATTACACTGTTCGCACGTAGCACTGTTTCAGCTATATTCCTGTGGTACTGTTGATTACGTTTCTTCATCTACTTCATAAATCAAGCAGTGTTCATAGGACATATTGTCTACATTTTGTACCATCATCTCCAGTTTCACCTTGTCAGAGTCCTTTCGAGTGTTGTTATCAGCCTTGAACTTTTCCTGAAATAAGGTCCTAGTATCCACCCTACAGTAGACACATCATGACATGGTATATTAAAAACATATTACCCCCACGGTAATGTTCCTTTTGAATGCTAGTGTCAATTAGATGCCTCAGTACTTGTTGCAAGTGTTTTGAATCGAGAACGCGGATGACGTAAGGGTTGTTATTAAGAAAGCCAATACGTGGGTATGCACTTCAACATGATGACAAAGAAAACACTCATCTGCTCACGACACTGGTCTTCAAAACATAACAGATGCCAATGCTTAGTTCTTCTATGCACCAAGAACCATTTCATGTGAGGCTGCACCCCAATGCTTCTTTCTGTATTTTTCTCGCGGCTACTTCAATGTCGAAATTCATGCTCCTGCCCCACCACTGAATAGTAGTTGTGTGAGTAATACGGTGCGATTGCTCATCCTCACTACACAAGGAAGCTTGATCATCCTTCGGTTACCTATCGGAAACGTCGCCACTTGCAATTTAGCTCTATCATGATTCACATAACGATTTTGCTGTACTATCGGGTTCACAAGTATCAGCGTTTTCAGGTTGAGTATCATGAAAAATCCACTGAAGCAAATGAGCTTATTCGATATGATGAGGTACCAGGTTTTGCCACCTATTATCACAAGTGTACTGAATTACAGTTATTGTGTTCCCCCCTCCAACGCCTTTAGAAGCCGACTGTCCGTAATCGGTTTCGATTTTCCTAAGATATTTCGAGGGGAGGTATGTGATCAGTTAACCTAGCATACAAGTTTCGTGTTAGAAATCGGGTTGCCAACAGCTGAGTTACTAGTCGATCTGGTCTACGTGAGGATAGACAGGTAACCACAATGAACACGGAGCTTCGAGACTTTTTGGCCCAATTATATCTAACTCGTAAGTACAAACAGATGCAGAGACTGATTAGCGCACGACACTTGCAGTTTACTCACTTCGAGTCGTCGTGGCTGCGCAGATTACGTAATTATAATTCGAAGTAAACTGCCCTCATAATGAAGAACTGTAGATGATTCCTATACACACGTGGATATAATCTCTGAGT
>LOND01005049.1:17204-33289 GCA_014220965.1 Paragonimus kellicotti
TGAACACCACTCAACTGATCGCAGATTTCACATTCATGTAGACATCCTAGTCAGTCCCTTTTAAAAAGATATATCAGGTCCGAGTGTGAACGTGCTCCAAGCTAAAACCAGGTCGAGGCAATAATATGCATTGGTGGCGAGCTCAAACAAAAACGAAACCCAAGCCTGGTGCAGCAATCTGTAGAATTAACTGGCTTGTCCACGATATGTTGTGTAACACAGTTCCAACATTTATAGTTATATATTGTACCCAAGTTAGTAAGAACGTTCGCATGGTGCACGCCGTCTGATTGTTTTTTCTCATGTCATGTGGCAGTGGGGCGCAAATCGAGAAACCATGCACACCTTCAGCTTAATCACTCGTTGACGGTCGACCTCTAATCCCGCTGACGAGTAATCCATGTCGGCGCCGTTTATAGTGCCATACGACACCATTTGTACACTCTGAGTAATAAAAATCCGGTCTGAGTTCTTAACGGCCTTTTATATATATATATATATATATATATATATATATATATATATATATATATATATATAAATTCTCGTTAACCCCAATCTCCTACAATGACATTATGCATCACGCACTAAACTAGTGCTTTTTAGAAAGAAGCTGGCTGGAAAACCCATGTGAATGTAAAAAGTACCCCCTCCAGTAGACTGTGATCCGCCCCATGTCTATGATTTTAATGACCTATTTGACTTGCTCTAATTTCCATATATAAAACGCATGTACCCTATGTAATTGTAAAAGCCCGATGAGAATGACCGAAAACAGCTGTTTACATAATTGGTTCCATATGGATCCCATGAGAATCTGGAAGCAACATCTACACTGTCCCCGCTGATGCGACATCGAAGTGTAGTCATAGCATCTCCTCCTGAAGGAAATTTCAAAAAAGGGAATATCTTGCATGTGTTGATATCCAAAACAAAGTTAGCTACCACAGTTGTTAAAGCCGTGATCGTCCGCTATTGTTCTTCAATGCACGCAACTGGTGTACTGATATCTGGGTACAGTAACATCCGAACGGTCGAGTTACGCTGTGGGTTCGGAGTACCGAAACGTTGAATACTCAGCTGACGACTATCCATGCAGCATTCTATTTGAACACCATCCTCCGGGTTTTGAAGGTCGACCGATAATATTGCGGCCACATGTAAGCTTAATAGAGTCAGGGTTTAAACTGCCCTGCTTCACATCACTGAAAATTTTTAACTCATCTGGGGTCGATATGCATGACTGAAAACTTCTTCCTACCGTTTGTATGTCCAAGAGAATTGGTAAAGTCAGATTGTGATATGCGCGTAGGAAGATCATCATTGATATCTATGATGATGATGATCTTTCTACCCTCATATCACAATCTTACTTTACCTATTCTCTTGGACATTCAAACTTACCAATCACCGTCCACAATGCCCCACAGAACGGAACGCCTTGATGAGTGCATACAATAGCTGGTCACCCCTAAGTTTTCCTGAGGAAGCTGTGTATCCTTTTGCCTCGTGACGCAGACTTTTATGCCTGGGTTTCTCCAGCCAACCCAATTTGTCTGTTGAGGTATGGATTGTGCGTATTTTGTTGATTCAACGCAGCACTGGACGGGTGGAACACCACACGTGATTGCTGTGGAACTGAGCCGCTACGATATTGATGCCACAGTCTTCAAGCGAGCCAAGATTTACTGACCAAATAGAACCTCGACAGGCAAAGTTGTTGGCGTCAATCCTATTCGGCGGCTTCATCTGATGATGCTGATCTTATGAGCCTCTTCGTGTCTTGTTTTATCTTGCCTGACTTCGTTTTTTCGAAGTCAAAAATCTATTTCAAGCGTCCCATCAAATGACTTTCTAGTACCATGGGTTGTTATAGTACGTATTGGTAAGTGATTTGTATGACGTTCAACGTAACTTTCCTGTTGCATTATTACTCAAGGTTCTCATTACTACTTTGGTAGTATGCTCAAAGCCTGTCACTCTTCTGGTGTCACTAGCCAAAACACTGGTTGAGGGTTAGCGGTACCATCCGACTGCTTTCTTGTGCGTATAGTTATCGTTTCGTTGCATTTACCAGCATTATGAACCGTTTCTGTTAGTCAAGTGTTGAACACTGGACTTTATATCCCTTAATGAGTATAATGTTTATGTTCTATCAGATCTAGATCAATCATGGCAGAAATCACGGTCTTGCTTTGAACGGCGCTTTAGTCACTTTATCCTTCCGGATGTTGGCATAATATCCTTACGTTTAATGTAAATCATCTCTCCCTCCCGTATAAGTATTTATCAAGTTGGATGTCGTAAGCGTAAAACAACAACGACGACAGAAACATAAACAACTTACGGCGTTTTTTTATTTTCTTTCATTTACGGACAGAATTCGGATCTGCCGATCTTTTACACTACCAAACGATCTCTTCTACTACTGCTGTAACTGACATCTTTTCACTTGTTCTTCAAATCAGTTCGCTATGTTTGACTGTGTGAATGACCGTCAAAATGAATTAAGTACCTACTCAATTAAGACTTGCGACAGCTCATATTGCTTGTTGTTAATTAAACAATAACCGTACTGCTCCTTTGCCCCAACGATGTCTCAAACCTGTGTCATGGAACCGTGAATTATTTTTCACATATTGTCGGCGATTCATTGCTTGTGGCACGTTTATCACATCACGTGATTTTTATCGTGGAATATACGTACGCATGTAATGTATATAATTATCATACTCCAATTCCAGTTGACTGTATACTTTCTTTTGGTATTTTCTATGTGTGCTGAATTAAACAGGCTTGTATGAACTTCCATTTATTCAATTTTTTCTGGAATTATGTTCTTAAGCCCTCGAAGGTCTCTATAGTAGAGCCTGTATTGAATGGTAAGCTTGCCAGTACCGTACATGTGGAGAACATACGTTTGATTGGTTTGTTAGCATTCGATAGATTGAGATAACATTGAGCTGTTAAAATATCCACTTTAGTTTTTACACACTACGCCGTGCTTTCTTAACTCGCATTATATGATCACATCACTGAAATTCAGTTTGTGTTCGAATATGTATACAAACATTAACAATACAACGGTGGTAAAACTAGGCTGGCTTTCTACTCTTCTCTTTGTTATTGTAAGCAGCACGCTTTAGGCTGATTACCGCCTCACTTATTCGGGTGGTATCGTTTAACCTGTTGATATCGGGATTCATATGCACTTTTCGAAGTTGATTTGCTGCAGTTCGGTTAAGCCCAGTTCAAGCGCAATTTGGTCCCACATTGGCAATCAAATTGAAAGGTCCGTCAAACCCACTCCAAATCTATCAGATTGCGATTGGTATCAACAACTGAAGCCATTACCATCAGACCCAACGGTGAGCACGAAGCAATTCTCAAAGACCTTCCATCCCTCTCCTCCATTCATCCGAAAATTATTAGAAATTCTGTCAAGCGTGTAATACTGAACACTGTTAGCCGTAGCTGGTATATGTGCCACTCCTCCCACCCCCACACCAACATCACCATCCCCTTCATCATACTACGATTTGTCCCTTTTTGTAAGACACTCACAGACCTATGGATTGCTTTAGTTTTCATATATAAGTCGCACATATTTCACATAATTGTCAACCTGTTGAGAATGACCGAAAACGGCTGTTTGCACAGTTGGCTTTTTACGTACTCAGGTTTCATCGATCTTTTCTGATAAGTAGTAAGTGCCTTGGTTGGCAAAAGTTAACCATTCTCACACTTGATAGTACTTTTTACATTCACATGGGTTTTCCAGCCAGCTTCTTTCTAAAAAGCACTAGTTTAGTGCGTGATGCATAATGTCATTGTAGGAGATTGGGGTTAACGAGAATTATATATATATATATATATATATATATATATATTATATATATATATATATATATATATATATATATAAAAGGCCGTTAAGAACTCAGACCGGATTTTTATTACTCAGAGTGTACAAATGGTGTCGTATGGCACTATAAACGGCGCCGACATGGATTACTCGTCAGCGGGATTAGAGGTCGACCGTCAACGAGTGATTAAGCTGAAGGTGTGCATGGTTTCTCGATTTGCGCCCCACTGCCACATGACATGAGAAAAAACAATCAGACGGCGTGCACCATGCGAACGTTCTTACTAACTTGGGTACAATATATAACTATAAATGTTGGAACTGTGTTACACAACATATCGTGGACAAGCCAGTTAATTCTACAGATTTCTGCACCAGGCTTGGGTTTCGTTTTTGTTTGAGCTCGCCACCAATGCATATTATTGCCTCGACCTGGTTTTAGCTTGGAGCACGTTCACACTCGGACCTGATATATCTTTTTAAAAGGGACTGACTAGGATGTCTACATGAATGTGAAATCTGCGATCAGTTGAGTGGTGTTCAACTTAACTCTTCTTTTAGGTGGACGTTACCTGTCGTATTGTGTCAACTAAATCTCAGTTACTTCAACTGCCCACAATTTACTGTTTGATCCTGTTTGCCTATTTCTTATGAGTTCATTTGTGTCGGTGACGGTCTATGGTGGCGTTTATTTCAGCTAGCTCGATTATGCTGTCATTGTTTTTCTGTACAACTCCCGGTTTTCCTCAGTGAAACCGTCATCGAGCTAAGCATAAGTATTTTCGCCTCTTGATCAATCCCTTTTACACTTACAGCCAACTTTAAGCGTTAGAGAAAAGAATACTAGTCTTGATTACTGGTATTGAAGATGTTTTTCGTTTTAAATAGCCGGAGAAGTAGTACTTGATTTATGTCACGGTATGTCCTGACTAAACGACCACTGACATGTCCTATCTGGGAATCTACTGGTGTGATCGCAACTCGCAAGATTAGGTTGCGTTTGTCAACCTACGTCATCTGCGACATCGGCATTATCTCAATCTTTTTGTAAAAAGCCGAGTGTACAGTGTTACCGTAATAGTAGTGCTATTATGTGGTCGTAAAACCTGGTCCATCTGCACGGTGTATGTTTACAGTGTCCGTTTTCGACCGTCGGTATCTCTGAAGCATTACTGGCATGTTGTGGGAACACCGCGTCACCAATCACAAAGCTTACCGATGTGTCTTCTGGACGGGTAGATTCTGTCTACCAGCCAGCATACTTATGCCTCCCATAGACTGCCTTGGCTTGGTTGCATCTAACGAATGCCAGCTCACTGGTCGCCACATTCTACCTAGTTTACAAGGATTAACTTTACCGTGTTTCATAGTGGTTTTGACTACGTTCAATGTTTCATTTGTTCTCAGCATTGTTTTATGCTTGCAGCATTCATGATCTATCCAGCTAACGTTCATTCCAAGATGTCCATCTAATCACAATTTCCAGCCGTTTCGGTTGAACGAAAACTGAGCATTTCTCAACCGCCTTACTAGTAGTTTTGCTTAACCGTTGTAATTCTTGACCTGATGCCCTTCCAGATTACATCAAAGACAGATTGAGTCAGGTGTATGAACCGGTCAAGGTTATATGGATGATGTTAGTTACGTCATAGCAACCTACATCTATGCTAGGTGGCCGAATGTTTTGTAGCTTGAACTTGTAATTCGATGACTGTCCAACCGAAACTTAATCCTCTTGCATATATGTTGTTTGTGTTGAAAGCATTCGTGAGTCGTAACTTCCTTAATGACTGTCGGTTTTAACATAATTTAGGGATGTGAGTTATTTTATTCTATTAGCTTATCGTCAGCACCACTGTTGTCACATGTGTCATTTTTAATCCCCATACTAATATATGTTTGAAGTATTCCCTCTGCAGTGTATTTGTCGGTTTAACATTGTGTTTGTTTTGTGTGTAGTGTTTACGGATGTTGCCTGTTGAACGCGATGTGAATCCTGCGAAACAAGGTAGCCAAAGTGCTGGCTGTGATTTCATTGGCCGGTTTTGACAATTGGCCGGTAGTTATGCACACATACACAGTCGTCACCTTTGTATTTCTGACCTCATTGTTTATTAAACAGATCCTCTTGTCATTAATTCTTAATCAAATTAGTCCACGGACTTTGATATACACATTGATGGACGTGATTGATAAATATGAAAGGTGAAGAGTTAGAGCTTCAATTGCTAATCAATTATCAATCAATCGGTTATAGTGACGTCGAATACCAATTTTCCTGTTGCCGCTTCGGATCGATGTTACCTCAGGGGTTCTGTCTGGGTTCGCGTAACTGGACACTACCTAGCATCCATACAAACCTGTATATTATGTAGCTGAAAACAGTTATTTCACTTGCCGCCAACCAATATAAACGTATCTAATGGTGTCATTTATTGAAACCCAAGATATCTTCAGGTTCACAGACGATTACTGTCATTGTGGGATCGCATTGTTCGCTCTATTATCACTAAGCTAGTACGTTTGTGATGCTTAGCCATCGTTACTATCTAATTGTATCATGAAACGACAAAGTTTTGAGATTAACAATGCGGTTTGTGCGTCTGTAGTTGAACGTACTCTTGAAACTACTATATTAACTGTGTGAGTCAACCGTATTTCGTAATTTGTTCCCAATTAACTTGGACAATTTTTTGCACTTAACTCACTGTCTTACAGTTGTATATTATCTAAAACTTCGCGAGTTGTCCGGAAAAACAGGCTTGGATGAGGAGGAGGAGGATTTTGTCTCACTCTCTGCATCCGTTCCGGCAAGCAAGGGCGATACTATTGAGTTATGTGCTGGACTGATTGATGGTGAAGATCCTAGACCTGAGAAAACAGCCGTACAGGAGGTTTTGGAGGAATGCGGATATAAAGTCAGTGAATCGTCCTTGCGTTTGATTCAAGTATTTGCGTGAGTTCAATCTTGATTCTCATGTACAATTGGCGATTTCCCTCGCTTTCTACTGTCCATGCCAATTTTGTCATTTTACTTTTGATGCGTCCAAATGGAAATCAAAGGGCTACATGCCAATCTGATAACAAATTCACGCTCGTCAATCACTGTTCTAAATTCACAACCCACGATAACACTCAATGCGGTAAAGAGAAACGGCCACCTTTACATAACTTTATTTGGCACTCAATTCAGTGGCGAAACCTGAAAGAACGATATGGATTTAGTGATGTTTTGGATATCGCTAGATGTACGTGATCCCAAGGGTCACGTTTATGGGATGACTATGAGAGCCATGGTACTTTACGACTGTAAAGGCTAGTCACTCAGAGTAGAAGAGGTCAACCGCCTTCAGTTATTTGACCATCGATATTTACGTTCGATAGCTTACCTTGGGTGTGATCAACGGGTATGTAGCGGTGTGGTTACGACTTAGACGTTTGAGGATGAATATCAAGCGGGTTAGTTCTCTCAACCTCTATGTGCACACCGACTTATATAGCTGGGTTAAGTACGGAGGATGCCAGCCGGTTGTCTTCCACAGCGAACGTACTTTGCTGATGTCGCAACTGACAGGCGTAAAATGTGAAGTGCACAGATGATAACCTGATGTATGGTAGTAAACTCAGTTACCAAAGCGTTAGGTCGGGATCGTCTTCCGGACTGAGGCCCTCACGATTCACATAATCTATGGCTGAAAACATTAGGAGATTGTTAGCAGACGAATTCATCGGAACAAACTAATCAGGCTAGCGGTGACGGCTGACGAAATCACTCATCATAGTAACCCAATAAGGCCACCGGTGACGGCTGACGAAATCATCCATCAACAAAGCGTTGGCGTGCCGATCGAACCAACCAGGAGGAGGCGTGAAGGTGAGCGTGGGTGTTGCGCTAGCCCGATGGACCAATCAGAGCGCAACGGCTATGGAATTGGACCTTACTTGGCCACTTAATCGCGAAGTGGCCTAAACAAGCGAACAGGGGCTGAACGCGTAATTGGCCATATTTGGCAACTATTCCATGCTATATATTGACATGCATTTGATTCATTAGTCGAACTTGAAGTAGTCAATACAGCGTGTTTTTCGGCAGTCGTGTTCTTCCTGAGTCCGCGCAAGTAGACTGGGTGAAACCGCATAGCAGCAATCCGGGATAGCATCCAAGTCGTAAAAGAACAATTGGCAGACAAAGGGCGCGTTATAACAGAGATACAACAACTAGTCGGCACCAGTGTTGTTGTGGCTGTTGCCTGGTTGAGTTTTCTGTTAGGTAAGTGTAATTAATGACACGAGGCACTGACAACCCCAGTTAAGCTGCTGAGTTTCATTTGCAAGGCTCAGTGCTTGATTGTAAGATGCAAGCACTTCGATGTTGAGTGTTTGATGTTAGACACCTGTGAGCTAGTCGTATTGTTTACCTTAGATTTGGTGGAATCCATATATAGGCGGAAAATGAGCAGAACCTTGATCTGCCTCATGGTCCCAGGTTGCTGTATAATTTCGCATGATAAAGTGTCGTAAGTAGTATGTGTTTAACGGTCAGAATTCACCGGGAGCACACGACCGCTTCAGTGGTAGTTGGCACTTGTCACTTATGCTCACTCGACCAAATTCGATCACACATCCCGCTGTTTGAACGGCAGATATTGAAGTTGGAAGTTAACAACACCGTACCGTTTACCTCAGGTCTATTAGACTTCGCAGGTAATTGCAGGTGTTAGAAGCACTCGTTGTGCGGAACTGTTCTTTCATTAATTAGATTCCACATCCCCTTTTCTTTTCCGATTGGGGCTTTTTCTTCTCTCCGTGGTTGCATAACCGTTGCACATCGGTGTAGGTCTGTTCTGTCTTACTGTCCATGATGTTCACGATGATGAAACAATGACTCACCTTAAGGGTTTTGTGTGGCCTTAACGTCAACCCCAGTCAACCAAGTTCATGCGCTATAATCAATAATGGCTTAAAAATCTAAAAATGATTATTCCAGTGTTTTTTGAAATTAAACTGGTTTTCTGGGAAAGTTCCTTTTCTTTTTTTACGTGAAAAGATGAAACCGTGGCTCAAACAGTCGTTCTCTGCAGCTTCTACTTCAGCTCTTCATTGGAACATACTGTTAAAAGTGAGCTTCATCCGTACTATTAAAGTGCACGTTTATAGATATCCGTGAGGTCTGTACAATAGTGTTTCGATCCGCGGTGTGTCTTCTGATGTGATGGGAGTCATTTTTCACGGTCATTTTGATTGTGTACAGTCTTGAGTGTTTTGTTGACCCGATGGTGATTATTTTGAATCTTCGTCCGCCTACCTCTACCTGTTGGTTTCATAGAACTGTCCGTGAGTCCTGAGTATCTCGAGTCAGTTACATCCGGCGATAAACTATCCTGCTCAACGTCAGTTATTATTTGTTTTACAACACTTTTGCCTGGTTTGTCAATTGATTAATATCGTTTCAGTAAATCGTCTGGGTTGATTGAGTCATAGTCTGCTTTCGTGACGGTTTTCTTTTCACCCTTATTTTTTATTGTTTCACTAGATCTAGTGTTGGGTTGATAGGAAATCAGATGACGTGCTACTACACAGAAGTAGATGAAACACTTCGTGTACCTGGTGCTGGCGGAGGATTACGGGAGGAAGGAGAATATATTCAGATCATTGAATGGCCGGTGACAAAATTGGATGACCTCATTGAGCCACGGGCTGATCGCCCAGGTCTTTCAGCCTCTCTACTATATGCACTTAGTTGGTTCAAAATGACTGTACTGCCATCCATGAAGTGATATATGAAAACTCCGTTTTACTTGTGAAGGAACTAATTTTACTATATTTTCTCCATTTTCCTATCACAGTTATTCGATAACCCAGGGGGTTGATTGACTTAGTGGTCTACCTTGAGGATACAGTTTTGGATTTGTTGTCAGTTGAAGTCTCAACCATTGATCACAATGTACTGTACATGCATGGGATCTGTCATCACGATGTCCAGTCAGATTGCCATTCCAAAAACGGTCACAAAACAATACATCGTTTTATTCTCCCATTTGAATGTGTAGCACCCTGTGAGGAGGTGAAAATATATAATTAGTTAAATGAAGTGGATAGCTTACAATCGTGTTTTATCTGAAAATTTTATAACACATTTTATTGCCTTAGCGAATCATTTGTCTATGTTGGATTATTATTTGTGTTGGCACATGAAATTTGGGGAAACGGCCGTCACCAAACAGCTGAAACCTTACTGCATGAATACTAGGAACGTGAACCAATAATTTGCGTTGCTCTACTCGGATACATACTAATGAAGCGGCGAATTTTAGCGGTATCTAGGACAGTTTTTTTTGACGAACAGTAGGTTATTTCATAGTATTTTTTAAACACTTAAACGATCCATATGACAAACAAGCATTGTAACCACCGATTGTCTACTATCGCCATGGGAAATCGGTGACGACTATCAGTCGTACAGTCATGAGATCGAACCCCGATTGTCTCGAATGCGCCCATTCAGACAAACCTGACTGTATCGAGCCGGGTCGCTTAGCATGTTGAATGACGGCAAAATATAACTGTTCTCGACAACTGTATCAAAATGTGAAGTTGACGTTACTACTTTTATATGTTGGCAGTTGTGAGTTAAACATACGATCTATTTAAATGTCTCGGCGCGAATGTCGTCATTTATCCACAAGTACGTTTGACACCGAATGGTTCCGTTTCACTCCATAGGAATGCTATAATTGAAATAACTATCCTCCAGTTGCAGATTTAACATGCTGCAAATCACAGTGGTGATGTTCATGATGGACCATTGTAAACGGCATCGGCTGCAATTTGTATCACAGCGAGTTCGGGTTGCCTCAAATTTTGTTGTCTAATGTTGTGTAGCCTGTTCATGTCAAACCCTCACGCGACCTCGTTTTTCGCGCGACTGCAGACTCCACGGGGTGCAACGGTTGAAGTTAACTTTCTGTTTATCATAGCACGCGGTTTCTCGTTAAAATATCATCAAGAACACTCAACTGGGCAAAATGTTTTCTCCCTCAATGCGTTATATCTTTGGTTGTGCAGCTTTAAATGTCTTGTCTTACCGTCGGTGCTGGAGTCCCAGAAGCAGGCGCTGGCAGTTTGTATACCCGCCCCATTTTTCTGCATCATAACGCAGGATACTGTTAAAAGCATCGTGCTCCCAATAAGTGAATAATGACTTACCGATGTACTTGAATGGTCTGTTCAATCTGGCTAACTGAGCTATCGACTGTTCAATAATATTGGAGGTCCATTTGGGAATTTTGCTGGAGGAAAATTCAGCATTACCGACAACCGATCCGATAATCTGTGGGCAATTTAGCTGTCGTCTTTCAGGGCTTCACTCACTTCCTTTACAATCCCAGTAGCTTCGATCCCGTTAAATGCAGTTACTTGCTAAAACCACAACGCAAACATTTACTATGTGCATGTTGTCTGTATAACCGTCAATTGAAAAAACGTGCAAATCCGTGTTACAAGACAAAAAATTCGCATAAAGATTGTATCACTAGGGTGGACGATTGTCAGATACTCTTGTACTCAAAGGTTTGTGACCGTCTATTCAAGCTCGGCTTTCGTAATGTAAACATTATCCTCGTCATCCCAAGGCGTACATCTTGCTGCGGACGGTATTTTCGTTTCCGTACTGCCATTCGTTCATGATTGTTGTGCGTGACTTACTTTGTAATTTTACGTCAGCTATCCCTACATTTGCATTTAAGTGGTGTGTTTGCTTTTTGGCATCAGTTTGTTCTGTGGATCTCACCCTCATAAATTTCAGGTTATGTATATGTGGACCTTACGGTGTTTATCATCTGAGACCTCAGCTAGCAATATTCTGATGACTTTCTAGATATATAAGGGGATAAGTGCAGCCGCTTTAATTCCCCACAGTGTAACAGGTTTTGAAGAAACGGGAGGTATACAGTGTGGAACTAAATCTCGGAAGACGTAATCTAAAATCCGGAGACGAACAAGCACTTTGCTAACGACAGGATTGATAATCTTTCGTTGTATGAGAACTTGAAGTGTCGGAGCTTAATAGGGGTTCAAAGGTAAATCTTCTCTCATTGGCTGTCTCCACAGGTGTGGGTGCGAGATCAGTGCGTTGTCTATGGTCACAGTTCTCGTATGTTGCGGGATTTTGGAGGGTAACCATAAAGAGAAAGAGTGGTACTTCATAAGTGTCCGGACACAAACCCTCTACACCAAGTTGCCTATACCTTTCAGACGACCCAATTTTTAGTAAGAATAAAGAGGTTGTGATCGGGATGTTTTGCTGCTTACTTCACTCTGTTGAAATAGGCAACCGCAAGCATCTAGGGTAGCGATCACAATCTCCTGGAACAGTCCGATTATACAAGCTGACTAGCCAGCTCTGTTTAATGATGTACATTTCCATAGACAGGCTATAAATCGGTGTTAAAGATATCACTGAAAGCACACACACGTGAACTGGAGACCTCATTGTTGTGGTGAAAAGATCCAACAATGATCATCATTTGCAACACCATTCCATGGGTCTTGTTTGCTTTAGGGAGAACAAAACGATTTCGAGGTTGAAAACCTATGTAACTAATTGGTTTCTCATAAACAAAGGTGACAGTCACATTAAAATAGTTAGAGGAGGCTGTGGTGATTGTTGACTTGAGGTTATAAACTGCAGTTGCTTGCGCCGTGCATATCTGCCCAATTGCCATTTGACCGTACCAGATTCTAGTTCATGACCTTCCAACTTTTAAATCGGTTTTCCTTAACAGCAACAACTTATTTTTATGAAATGTTGTAGTTTGCATGAACATATCGTTTGGCCGTTCAACAATGAGCAACCGTCTACCGACGTGGAAGAAGTGTGACATTTAGGGAAAGTTGTCAGGTGAGCGCTGTTCAGAGCTCTGTATCCAGTCTAACCCGCAGATGGCTGCAAATTCCTCATTACAAACGGGAAATTAATCCATATCCATATCTACACGAGCAAAACATGGTATCTTCAATTTGCTGAAGACTTTAAAGGGAGCAATGGAGCCCCCTTTCAATGGGTAGTGAAAATGCGTGTATTGCTGTCAATCGTTGTGTGTGTAGTTCGCGAGAATGCCATACGCTTCATAAGAATATTGCGAGTTTCTGAAGTAAATGCATAGAAGGGTTATAAATATTATATTTTGGATGAAGTATAGAAGACGAGCGGCTATTTCTGAGGAAACTGTAAGCTGTTTTTCACGCAACTAACCAATCTGTCTATTGCTGCAGTGCGACCTAGTACTATCGACACCTTCCAGATGAAAACTGTGAATATAAGACAACCATCAGCGTTAGGGCCGACATAACATGTGAACGCGACGACGTTGTCGTTTGTCAACGATAAGCCTCCATTGTCAATCATGGATAAGTACAGATATTGACAATGCAACCGTAGAATAGGATTGACACAACCGCCGTGCTCGTACAAACACTCGGTTCCCTCTACGACTACCATAGTGACTACAGCCTCTCTGTCGAATGTTGTTACCGAAATACGGCTAATGGAAACACTCTTACAAGCTTTGGTTGATAGTGGAACTTTTGACAACTACATTTCGAGCACTGTTATCAAGAACTACCGGTAGGGAATCGAAAACTCGTGTAGTACAATAACCCTGGGTGCCAATCGGCTAGTCAACCATACAAAAGTTCACTGCTCTGTTAGTATACGTTAGAAGAATTTCTATTACAACGAAACCAAGCTTTCTGTGCTGCTCAAGTTTTGCTTCTGTGTGCTCCTTGGCCATGATTTCCTCAAACTCCGTACACTGCTTCCGAAGCTTATGGAGACTTCCACCTGTTTCGCCGTACACGCCAACAGTGCTGTTAAAATTCGACGGAAAGAGTAATATCGTCGCTGCTCAAGGCTATTAGCATAAGAAATTCCGCACCAGCTGATCAAGCTAGACCCGGACAGTCTACAACCGCTCCGTAATTTACTGTTTACTACACCATGACCAAATCACTATGGTTTTTCAAATAGTTATATTCCTTTATACGATTACTACAGCTTGGCGTCTCGATGGAACTGTCTATCGTCAAACAGTTGAATCTGCAATGTGCTGTAGTATAGTTTGGGAAGAGTCGAACATTTCTAGCTGTGACATAATATTATTATTATTGCGCCTGTTTCCTGACTGCTGATGGATTAGACTTGTTCCCTGTTGGAGAATTCGATGTTCATGTGAGTTTCCTCATGTTGGATAAAAAAAGCTGCTACTATGGCATGTATTGCCGGCAAATTTCCAAGTAGCTTTGAACGGGCCACTTTCATGACGCTTCCGCATGGGCAACTTGGGCGTTACCGGAAGTTTATCCTACATAGATAGGTTGTATGTTCTAACTGTAATGATAAACTGTAAGTTTACCTGATTAATAGGTAGCTTTTGTTGGTATTACCAACCCAGGCTTGCAGCTAAGCTTGCTCATGAAACAAGGTTTATGGTTTACAAGAACTGTAAGATTTACCAACAGGGAAGAGTGTAACGGCCTCGGCCACGAAGCAGCGTCGCGTCTTGCTCTGTGGGCCATTTTGAGAGGCACCTTGTTTGCCTACATGGCCAAATCATTCGCGGAAAAATGTCCAAGTGCTACCGAACCACGGCTATCGCGTGGTCTATCTACTAGTGCGTACCATGCAGTGAACTCTGTTTTTAAACACAAACCATTTCTAAGATACTGTTTGCCATGTATTTGGCAAGAGTAGACATTAAGAAAATTTGCATAAACGTCCAACGTAGTCGCGTTGAGTGTAGGATTCAGTCGCTACTACCAGTAACATTCGGGTTACTGGTATTTTACATTTCAATCAGGGGCGCAACGGAATTTCATCGGTAACTCAGGAGAGCAAATCCACAATTTATATGATTGCCATGAATTCAACAACCTCACAGGTGCGTGGAAGTTAGACAAATTTCGAGTTACCTGAATCAAGTGGTCATCGGTTGGAACTACTTAATGAACCTACGCTTCAGATGCGATGGTATTAGAGAATAATATATCTGGGCAGCGTTTTTGGGTCCGAAAGGCATACAGATAAATTTGTGAAGATTAAAGGTGTTGAGATCTTCATCTCAGCAATGTCGTCGGCAGTCAATGGAACTTGGTGGTATGTTCTGGCTAAATCTATCTTAGAGAAGATTCCATTTCCATAGAAAAATTATGAGTGTGTGGGATGGATATCAGTCCGGCACGGTTGTGTTATTCACCACTCGGTAGCCGCTGGATGGTCTCCAGTCTCCTGCAGTCTTCTAGGGACCACGTGCAACGGTGATGACCACGGTCTGATCGAATGGTGCTTGATGCCCAGCTTTCCAGTGTGAACGCGCAAATTCGAGTTCTCCCCTGTTGGTAACGTATTGAGCGACGTCGTGTTTCGATGCTGTAACACTCAATGTAGGTTAAAAAATTTCCGGAAATTGGCTCAACAGTGCGGTGAATTGATTGGCTCCAGGTAAAGCTGCCCGAATTTTATTCCAGCCGTTGGCAATGGTTTTACCTTCAACGCACAAGGCGGTTGTACCGTCTGCAAGTTTCCAGCGGCTGAGAACAACAGCCAAACCGTACTTTGTAAGAAAATCGACGCTGATAATTGAGTGTTGAACATCGGCAATGACAAAAATCCGAGAGGAAACTCTGGCGTAGTCCGAGGTCGACTGTCAGGAGTTAATGGCCGTAGTTTGCAATTTTGGGATTGTTGGCCACATGCAAGTTGTACTCCACAGATCTTAGACTGCGTTCAGTACAACGCTAACATCTGCAACGACGTCGATGAGGAAAGTGCAGAAACTATCCCTTGTTAAAAGCACAGTCGGAGTGGCTAGTGCGAACAATCTTACACGAGTGTTTGTGCTTCCCCTTTTCGTTCGCCCGAAAGGGTCACAATCCTTAATCTTGACGATTTTCGCGGAGAACCTGAGACTCCAAGAATACCAGGTTACCTCTACTTCGAGCCACCTGTATTGCACCAGTGTCAAATGACCAGCTGACGAAGTCTGGACTGTAGCACCTCCAGCTTCTCTATATCAGAAGTATTCAACGCTAAGAAAACACCGAACTTACTGAAAGCCTTCACCTCAGTCCGGGTGTGTCTTGGGTATTAAAAAGCGAAAAACCGTTATTATTCTCTAATACCATCGCATCTGAAGCGTAGGTTCATTAAGTAGTTCCAACCGAT
>LOND01005051.1:0-23529 GCA_014220965.1 Paragonimus kellicotti
AGCCACCATAACGAGTGAAATGACTGCTGCCAAAGGTCGACCATCTGTTCTCAGGTCACGTCTTTAAACTTTCTTCTCAATTTCCCCAGTTCTGCCACCACACGCGGGCATTCTTCCATATATATCTTTGGTTAAAAATAGATGATCTATTGCCTAGGATTCGCATTTTTCCTTTCAAAACGGTCCTCTTAGGGAGAATGATCTTGGCCAGTCGGAGTCCACGGAAAACCTCAAAACACTTCAGAAGCAACCCTGTGTTCCGCCACATTCATTGGTTATTTGGTGACCTTAAGTACTATTTTTGGTAATTGTCCTTCAGCTTTCTGCTCCGAGAATATTTATAGGTCACCATGTGTCATATATATAGGCATGTATTTTTCGTCGTGACACGTTTTCGAACGGAACAAAGCAACTTTCTGCACTCGACTTTCGATTTTACTTGAAAACAATTAGCAGGGCTAGCCGGCTCATTCTTCGGGACGAAAACGTACTGTTTTGTTTATCTCAAAACAGAAACTCCAAGTCCCTTCGAAGATTCTTCCATTCCGGGTTTGATCCAACATACTTTCCGGGCGTTTACAACACCTCTCTGAATCTCATCGACACCGATCGACCACATTTACAACGTTTCAGCTGCATCGCGCGCACTTTCGCGCTGTATGTGACGATAGGTGGACATCATATCGGTCTCACATATGCCAAACCGGGCTTCAGCAGAGATATCTTTTCTTCGAAACCACCGCCAGCCGTGTTATAGTAATGTTAAGTAATGAAAACTTCCAGTAAACCCAGATTGTCGCCACTCGGGGTGAGTGCAGGCACGAGTCCCTGCCAGTTTTCCAGGAATATGTTGCACTTACACGACCTAATACTTAAATTGCCTAGCGGTCTAACGTTTACTGAACTTTTTGCACCGTCTCCAGAAAAAGCGGCATCATCAGCATAGACTAGGTCTCCTAGGACCATCCGCAATGAACGCTAATTACTGATATGATTCTGAAACTATTTGTAGTCATCTGTTGCAAGAGTCTTCACAGTAAGTGGTGGGCTGCAAACACAGTTGTCCCAAAGTAAACAGAAGCGCTCATCGCAACCTGTAATTCACAAACTAAAATTCGATCCGAATTGATGCAGGAAAGAATAATCATCAGCCATGGGTAATCGCTTTTTTCTCACAGAATTGAGTTTATCGGCTAACCAACCTTAGACGCCTTAATTAATCCATGATGCAATTGCGTCTATTCCAAGTAGCCTACACAATTTCCTCTCTCGAAGTTAACAGCTTCGACCAATTACACAGAAATCAAAAATCCACATCCTAATGACAACGTTCGTCAATCTTTAAGACAGAACACAGAGTGAGTCATAGTGGCTAGTTAGTCAAATAGGGTGGCTCATTGAAAACCTCTTCACCTGACTGACGTGGAGTGTTTGCTACTGGACAACCTAACACCCCATTGTGTTATTCCTCTACATAGATTTCGATGAGTGGGTTCTGTCACTTCAAGGTGTGTTGTATATAAACCTCTTGTTAAAAGTGTGTATAGCAAAAAACTATCAATGTCAGTTGTTAGTACTAATGCCGATTCATACCGATCGTACTTTCTGTCACGTTCACTGTCACCTACTTTCCACTATATTGGCGCGTGATTGTGAGGCTTGCATTCCGCCCTTCGTTTTGACAGGTTAAATTATTCTGCTCAATAACATATGGAACTTCACACATATTGCGAACGTCTCATCTCCAAACATAGCGACATCATCAGTGTTTACACGTTTGAGTTTCAATACAGGTTAATCATAATGAATGCTCGCTACCTTGTCCTGGGGTGATGTTTAGAATTACATAGATACCCACTTTGGTAACCAACATTTTGTCGTCGTCACCCAACAAGGTGTTTAATGTTCCCACTCCGTTTTTGATTTTAAACAATATTTTCTTAATGTAAGCGTGTTGTTAGAAGTCATCATTACATCGTGTACAGGGTATCATTTTGCTGCATCTTCACAAGTGCATACTGCACTTACTACGCTGATCTTACCGTACTAAACCGCATTTTATTTCTGCATTTTTTAAAGTTTATTCAGGTAGTTACCCATTCATTTGCTCACTTTTGATTCATTTCTCTTGTTTACTTTCAAACGCCACATCCATCTAAACTCCAGGAGTCAGTACCGTCTGAAAAAGACACTCGCTTCACAATGGATTGTTTGCTACGCGTCGCTGATGTTTGGGGTTCAAACATGGAAACCGTCCGGTCGCTCTGGCTTTACTTCGGTCGCAAATTGGTACGTCTGTTCTAATTTTCCACCTAGGTCTTGTTCGTTCGTGATAAACGACATCTTTCCCTCTTTTTCTACTGTCCACTTCCGTTCTGATTTCACGTTAAACTAACTATAGTGACTTCCTGCTAGCTGGCTACTCGGTCGGACTGCCAGATACTAACAAATTATCCGAAATCCCTACCTCCTGAAGATCTATTTATATCCTAACTCTACAGACGTGCGGGCCTCAGCGCATGAACCCTCATTTACGCGAATTTGCCACTCTTCTATATCGTCCGTACTTCACGGGTGAACGCACTGTGATTATTACTAATTTTAACGCCTAATCCCCTCTGCTACTAACTATAGATTTAATTGATCAGGACCACATTACAACGCCCACAACACTCAACCTGATCTTTACTAACGACTAACACTTTACTGTTATTGTCTATCGTGTTACGGCGATCATATATATCGTACTCGCAGTCAAGGACGTAAATCGTTTTTATAGCCTAAGTGAACTCATTGGTAAACATGAAATCAAGACCGTCGATCAAGTTTACTAACAGGAAGCAAAAAATGGAGAGAAAGAGGGAAAGTTCCAAGCTAAAAAGAAAGATGTTGAAAACGTAAGGCAAGAAGATTTCTCATGTATGACTATATATTAGTGCCCCCTATATATAAGGTTGGAAATAGGAGCAAAAAATTATCTTCAAACTGAGAAACAAGACAAAACCTTCAACATTCTGTACACCAGGAAAGCCGAAGCGAAAAAAAGAGTAGCAAGCCCCATGACTGAAGTTTCTAAAAAGGGGAACGAATGGTTCATCAAAGGACAGAAATCGTGGACCGATATGAATGAAACGAAAATATGTAAATACCTAGTCAATTTAGCCTACTTGCATCTAATGCGCTAGCCGTCTGTTCGCTGATGGTGTGCTGTAAGTACGTTGATAGTCTATCAATCTGAAATAGCCAGCGTCATGTGGTCATTTCACAACGATCTGTGGCGCCCGTAGTTCCTTCCGAACCGCCTACCTCTTTTTAGCCGCCCGTGTAACAGCTTTTTCTGTATTCCTAGATCAGTCATTCGACAGATGTGTCCCAGTCAACGAAGCTGCTCGAGCGTTAACATAGTTGCACTTCTTTCCGCGTCCTTCGGGTTTTCAGAACCATGTCCGACCATCAAATCCTCAAATTGCGCCTTAGATATTACAAATGGAAGTGGCTCATATGCCACACATTCCGTTGACAGGATGTCCAGATTTTACTGCCGTACAACAGCGTGGACAAAACTTTTACGCAGTAGACAGACAAGTTGGTTTTTATCTTTGAGCTGCGTTTCTGCAACCATATTTTTCAGGACGTCTAATTCAATGCCAGCCTTGTCTATGGAAACCCGCACCTGGGGGTCCATGAGCAGATTGCTGCTCAAGCAGTAGGAGTCTGCGCAACTGTTCACAGCATTCATTGATACGGATTGTTGGTGTCTTCTTGGCATCTTCGTCCAGAGCGATGTTTCGCACGTTCAACAGTCGTGACCAGTCATTACAGTTCTTCTTTGTGTACAGGTGGTGCACTGTCACTGCGAACAAAAGCATATTGATGGTTGTTGCGTAAGCCGCTTAGAAGTCTCAAATGTTAAGCAGTCGACCGTTTGCACGGAGTTTAACTTTTATACCGTCATCCGGGCTCTGAAATGGAAGTGTTGGCGTTGCGGTCAAATACGAACAATATGGTTGGGGTTTAGACACAGCTCCGTTTCATGCCCGTGACATTAGAGGTTGAACCACGCGAGTACGCCTTCGTCTTCACACCCTCTTGTACCATTTTGTAATGTAGCACCCTGGTCGGTAGATTTGGAACCACCCACTGAGACTGAGGTTCGCAATTGCCTTTCGGCTCTCAATCGTAATAGGGCTGCTGGCCCAGATGATCTCGTGCCGGCACTTTTCAAAGAAGGTGGAGAGGCGTTAGTAGAGGCATTGACTCAGTTGTTTCAACTTGTGTGGACGACGGAGACCATCCCTCCGTGCTGGGGTCACTCGATAATAGTTCCCATATTTAAGAAAGGATCCGGGGCTCTTGCGAAAACCATAGAGGGATTAGTTTGACCCCAGTCATTTCAAGGGTTCTGGCATCCAATTATACTTCGTCGACTCACTGCAGTTCGGGAAGTAAACATTAGGGAAGAACAGGCAGGGTTTCGCCCTGGGCGGGGTTGTATAGATCACATTTTTACTCTTCGCCAAATTCTGCAGCTGCGTCGTGTGTACTGTGTAAATCGATCTACACTTTTAGAGTCGCTTAAACGTAGGGGTGTACCGACTAAGTATGTGAACATACTGTCGGCGCTTTATTCCCATACTTCAGCTCAGGTTAGGGTTTACGGCGAAGTATCTGACAGTTTCAGCACCAGGAGCGGCGTACGTCAAGGCTGTCCCCTTTCACCATTTTTGTTCAATTTCGTCATAGACGAAATAATGGAGGACTGTCTGCGGCACTCACAAGATGCCGGCGTGGACCTCCTACCTGGTGAAAGACTGACTGATCTTGATTATGCTGACGACAAGGTGTTGCTGTTTGACAATTTTCAAGCGGCACAAACAACACTGGACGCTATTTCGCGTTCTGCTAAATACTTCGGAATGCGCTTTGCAGCCTCAAAATGCAAAGTGCTTCTGCAAGATTGCTGTGATTACGTAGATTTAATGTTAGATAATGAAGTCATGGAGGTTGTTGACCGGTTTGTATACCTGGGAAGCTGCATCAGTGGCGGCGGAGGTGTAGGGAATGAAATAGAAGCGCGTATTTCTAAGGCTAGGGCGGTGTTCGCTAATCTGAGACACCTATGGCGACAGAGAGGTATTTCTCTGAAGCTTAAGGGTCGCGTATATCAGACAACAGTGAGGGCTGTATTACTTTACGGCAGCGAAACGTGGCCGCTCAGAGTAGAGGACGTGAACCGTCTTCAGGTATTTGACCACCAATGTCTGCGTTCAATCGCTCGTGTCGGGTGGCACCAACGAGGAGGTTAGGAAGCGGGTATTTGGTAGTGATTGTCAAACGAGTTTTTTGTTCAGTCGCTACATTTGCACAGACTTAGATGGTTAGGTCATGTACTAAGGATGCCAGCTAGTCGTTTGCCACACCGAGCACTCTGCCGACGCTGCGGCCGACTGGCGTAAGGTGCGAGGTGGACAGATGATGACCTGGCGTAGAAATGAAATCGTTCACGAAGGGGTTGGCCACTGTAGATCGGGTTCGTCTCCCGGGCTGGGGCCCTCGCGACTCAGAGTCGGTGGCTTGAGACGTTAGGTGAGATGGCGGCTAATCGAGCTCAGTGGCGTGAATGTTGTTGTTTGGCCGAGTTGTCTGTGAAGTGAGTGCACTTAATGACACGGGGCAGTGAAAGCCGTAAGGAAGCTGTCTTGCTGATGACGCCTTACTTTCACTTACAGCTCGGTTGTTTGTTTGCAAGGTGTAGGCACCTTGATGTTGAATGTTTGAATATAGACGTAGTTATATTTTGTTTTCAGTAGTTAGGTCCTTCCCCTCCCCTTCTTTTTTTCTTCTCTCTTCCTATATAGGGTTTTTTTTCTTCGTGGTTGTGTGGCAGTTAAGCATCAGTGTGAACCACTGATGTATTGCTGTCTATGATGATGATGAACAATTTGTTTGAATCGCCAAAATTACCGAGCACTCTCCACCGTGTCTCACGGTCCAGGGAATCAAGCACCGTAGTAAACTCCGCAGGGAAGGCATACAGCAACTGTTTGTGTTCACGGCAGTTTTCGCGGATTCATCGAGCGACGAACACTGTTTGTAGTACTGCGACTTGCCCGGAATCTAGAATACTTCCCGGTCTCCAATACTTATACCTTAGGTCAGTTGAGCAGAATTCTCGTAAGAAACTTTCCACTGCAATTCGACAGAATAATACTGCCGTAATGGTCACTATCTTACTTTTTCTCCTTATACACATAAACAAAAATACGAGGACGACATCTTTGAACTGTTGAGAGGGTTTTTTCTATTATCAGCTGAAGTGAACCAACTGAAGTTGAGTACGTTCGAAAACTGTCATGCTTCTAAAAGGCCCATGGTGACTTATTTTCACTTGCATTCTTTCCGTTTCGCAGTTTTCCCATAGCCATCTGCATCTCTGCCGAGTCCTAGTTGGAAGTGACTTTTTGATGTCTTGTTGAAACAAAGTATTCTTAGTCGTCCACTCAGTGTGAGCAGTCCGGTTTGATGGGCCGCTAGTGCGCTTGTGTGAAGCTTTCGTGATATCTTTCAGTCGAATTCATGAAACGTCTGAGTCCTAGTCCACCAACGCTTTGGTAGATTTAACAGATAGACCAACAATCGCCTGAAGCGTATTGAGCTGTCGGCGGTCAGGATGGCTTTGGATTACCTCACCTAGCTTTCGTCACCATGGTTTCGTTCCATGGTTTCACGAAGCCATTCAGTGAATTGACTGGAATGCCCTTTGATGTGATCGTTTATTCTCCGTTACTTGAGTTCATTGTGGAAACAGCAAACCTTTCATTCTTCTCTCTTATCAGACTTGAGGTAAGTGTGTCGTTGCCATCGAACTAGTGTGGACATTTCTGGCCTTGGATACGGAATGTATCGGTTGCTTCTGCTATGAGCTGCCCTTTTGGGTGTTGCCACTTATCTTCTGCGGTGGTGGATACAAAAGCGTCTGAGACGAATGGTGACTGCATGCCGAAAAACTGTCCTCATTTTCAAGTTCTCCAGTCGCTTCACATCCAACTTTTGCCGCTGTCGGATGGTCCACAATAAACGCACTGGTAGACACGAAGAAACAACTGTTTCCTGACCGGTCAGTGATCCGTGGCACATCCAGCCCCGCGCATCATTTGCACAGTATATGCTTTGCGAATGTCATGCAATACTACGACCGTGTAATCATTTAAATGATAGTCTCCAATGCGTAGATGAGTCCATTTCGTTATTTCGCTCGTATCCACTTGGAATCGGATGCTTGTGATAGTCAATCCGTAAGTGACACCAGGTGGAGCAGACAATCACCGTTCTCATTGGCTGTGCCAATGCTGTTGGGTCTACTGACTCTCGGCCAGGCTGCCGAATTGTGCCCAACCAGCTCATTGAAGTCGCCCCGAAGAAACAGCTGATCACTCACTGGAGTTGAACACATGGTGACAGAGAGTGGATCATAAAACTGGCCCTTCGTGCCATTGGTTGGGCCCATGGTTTGGCCATAAACCCAAAAAATGGCAAACGTACCTTGGTTAGGTTGCAGGCACACGAAAATGAATCGAGGGCTGGTACTATTTGGTTTGCCTGTCATGAAGAATTTGATGTGGCCATCGCGTGAGAGATAGAGACACCGTGTTTCTGTGCACTTTCTGCTTAATAGCTGAATGTGTATCTATCGTCCGCTTCCGGGAGATTGCTGTGGTCCATAGTTCTATCAGTCGCGGCTGCAAAATCAATACTGTAACGGTCCGGTTCCATCACGACTAATGAGTTGGGGATTTCCGGCCGTCCAGTGTTTAATCGGTCTGGTAGCGTTGTTACATTCTACGTTCCGACAGACAACGTCCACGGCCATTTCTCACGGTGGCTTGAATAACCCTCATGGGCCCTCTGACTCATAAACCCGACCTGAGGGACAAAATGAAACAGAGGTTTCTTAAGAGGCCTTACCCGCAACTAATGACTTAAAAGACGGACTCATTTGACAGTGAGGGCTCGCCCAGCTCCGGGGCGCAGTGGATAAAGCAGATATCCCTCTACAGCTACGCGCAGTAGATTTGTTCAGTGCCTCATGAAACTGCTGAAAGGTTTTGTGGGTTTTTCAGATGGTTTAAATAATACGCCGGTGTTCATGGTCAGTCGTTATGCTTTCTCTAAGGGTACATTTTCTAACCTAGTTGCTAAAGGTAACTGTGCTGCGATTACAAACGTAGTTTTGTTGCGTTTATGGAGTCGTTCCCAACTACCTAGGCACTTTTAAACAGTCAGCAGTGCTACACGTAACTACGTGAACCCGATTGTTCTCTGTCTGACTGTTTCCCTTCGGATTATCTGATATGGCTGGACTTAGAAGGATCCGAGTCTTAGTCATTATAGTCCTCCGGACCAAATCGGCACATAAGCCTAACCTTCGCGCGAAGGTAGCAGAAAACGTCAGACTGACAAAAGTTGCCGATGCTTCATGTGGACTGATAATAGAGTACGTGCTATTGAATATCGCTATCGTAGGACTATACGCAAACCGCGAAAACAATTATTGACGTTAGAATTCGACCAAAAAAATCACTGGGTTGGCTAAGCTTAACATTGGTACCGTTCTCGGCTGCTTATCCGAGCTCCCATAGAATATTCCTAGTGATTTACTGTGATCCACGTATCTATTCGATTCTGATGAACATCCGGTGATGAATCCTTTGGATTTATTTCAAATGTATACCGATCCACCTGTTTTCGTGTTGTTCATCATCCGTGTCCAAACTTTCATTTTTGTCGTTCATTTTAGGATCATGGCGTGATGTTATCTCATGAATCAGGATCGGCCGTTACAAGCCCTATCGATTTGTTCAAGTATGTCTCCTAACCCGGTTGTCTATGTTAGTTTGCCGTGAGTTTGGGACAAGCATACGAGTCCCCCGTTGTCTTTTTCACGTTGAATCGTTGAGTCTTTCCTATGCTACCGTCAGGTGAACCCGTCGCCTATACCGTCAATCGTCCTAAATGGCTGGCGATTCAACACTCGGATTGTTGTCCAAAAAAAAACGTGAAAACAGATGCGCGCTGTCTTTGCCCCAAATGGTTATCCTCCCTCGGCGGAGTGCTTTCCGAGATCCAGATACAAACGTTTATTTGCATGCACCTAGTCATTTTCCTCTGTTGTTCCTTTCCTAGTTCGACCTCTACATAAGCCTGGTCTTGAATTATCTACGGAACTGAATCAGCCCTTTTTTCAGCAAAAAAATACCGTTGTTAAATCGCCAGAAGATTCAGATTGTGCGTCCTAGTAGCCCAGTCTCACGCATGATATATATATATATATATATATATATATATATATATATATATATATATTTAAAAAGGGCACACACTGAGTAGTGAACGATTTATTGTGACGTTTCAAATCCACACTAGGATCCGTTATCAAACAAATAAATGTGTTGGAATGAGATTGTTCTGCCGCTCACCGTGTTCGCCTGTCGGTCTGTCTTCGCTCGTTTTTGGTTTCAGTATCAACGATGCTGACGTAGTGGCTGTCTATATCTACGTGTCGATTGAACGAATTCCGCGAATAGAGAGCCTCCAGTACAAGCCGTTCCCCTTTCATCTTTGCCCGTGCGACCACTTTCGCATGATCTATGTTGACCTCGTGACCTGTGTCCGCGCTAATTTGTGTTCGTGCACGCGTGTGCGCAGTTGTTTGCCTGTCTCCCCCATATTGTTGGTCACACCCGAGACATGGAATCGCGTATACCACGCCAGACTGTTCGTGTGGTTCTACACGATCTTTAGCGTTCACCAAAGCTGAACGGAGTGTTGAGTTTGGCTTGTGTGATATTTGGATGCCCAGTGGTTGGAGCATCCTTTGTGCTGCTTCAGATGTGCCGTGGCACTATCATTCGTTTGGGTTCTGTACGTTCAGTTCTTGTGAATCCTCTGATAGATGCCTTTATGAAGCTATTAGGGTACCCATTAGAAGTGAACAGTTTGAACAGGTGCTTTCGTTCTTGTCTTCTTAGTTCAGTTGAGCTACAGTGCGTGTCTGCACGTCGAAATAATGTTCGCACGCAGCTTTTAAGTTGACAGGCTGGATGATTGCTATCGAACCTGAGAATGACATCAGTTGTTGTCGGTTTACGATAGACAGTAGTTTCAAGCTTGCCATCAGATCTTATGACCGATACATCGAGAAACGCCAGGCGTGAATTTTCTTCCTCTTCGCGTGTAAAGGTTATTCCATCTATTATGCTATTCAAACAACTGTGGAACTGGTCAAGCTGAGTCCGAGGTAAAACAACAAATGTGTCATCCACATATCGAAGCCACACTTTAGGTTGTATCAAACGTGTGGAGTAAGAGCGAGTATTACAAACAGACGAGTCACGTTGAATTCGGAAATAAAGACATACTACTGTAAACATGTGAGTAGAGTAACGTTAAATGTGAAATTGGATTTCACAACCACCATTGCGACTTTCCTGCGTTCTGTCTTGAAATGCTATTATTGTTTGTGGTATATATCTCCTTGGTTAATTCTGCTTCATTCGCTAAGGTTGTGAATGTGTTGAAAGTCGGAAATGCACACATTGAGGTATGTAACATGTATTGTTTCCTTGCTTGATCTGAACACTGTCGGACGGTTCTTAAATTTTGATTGTTTCTCAACTTGAAGGTTTTTTTTTCATTATTCCACTATCGTTTTAGTTTACATACTTGTTTGTCTCTATTCATCGTTCGCTTGATCCCTTTCTTTTCTTTCTAGAATGTGTTGAAGGTCGGAAATGCACACATTGAGGTATGTAACATGTATTGTTTCCTTGCTTGATCTGAACACTGTCGGACGGTTCTTAAATTTTGATTGTTTCTCAACTTGAAGGTTTTTTTCATTATTCCACTATCGTTTTAGTTTACATACTTGTTTGTCTCTATTCATCGTTCGCTTGATCCCTTTCTTTTCTTTCTAGATTCGAATACTGGTTATCACATATTCAAGGCACAACCCCGTCAGAGTAGGTGATACGCTCGTGCGCAAACGACCGTAACTGCGTACCCAGTTCTTGATTATTTAGCCTGCATTGTTTTCCTTTCAGTCGTGTGTGTTTATCCTCTCTAACCAAATCGCCTAGTTACTTCCATATGTCTTACACTTAAGACTCATCCCCTCTATCAGCCTGCCATTATTTCTGTAACAGCGCTGCCTCTAGTTTCGCTGAGTGTACAGGCCACATTGCGTTCTGATTCAACTGTCGTTCGGATGTGGTTAGTTCAGTTTACGCTTAGGTGAGATGGTGGCTACTCATCCTTGCATCGTCACTCGTACTAGAATGATTGTTGCGTTTCTCGGTCGTCATCGTTAACTGCTTTCGTAGCTTTTCTGTGCCATCATGTACAATCGTTCTCGTGACCTTTCTTGTTCATCTTCGAACATTTTTAAACAGTAGTTTGATTGACCAGATTGTCTGTATCCTCCCCTTAACCTCGTTGTGAATCAGCAATATAGTCTGACTTTAGTCAGTTGATGCTATTTCTTTGCATTAGTGAAATCAGTTTCACACATCGTCTGTGATACGTTCGGCTGTTTTAGAGGTGGTACCCGAACAGAACTATAGCATCACCTCTGTGTATCTTTGCTTTCCGAATAATCTTCTGTCGTTGTGGTCATTCTCATTGGGGCAGATCACAACAAGGATATGAATCATCATTTTTTTCTGTTGAGGTTGTCTTTTTTCCAACAGTCCTACGTTCACCGCTTGGGATGTCTTTGTAACTACAATCATTGCTGCACGCATATTAAGATGGTTTCTTTTTCTCACTATGAAACTGTCGGATTCACTTAGGGATGTCAGTTTTTGCGTTAGTATTCGATCTTAGTTCGTTTATTCACAATGTTCTAATTACTCCCTGGGACCTCGCGACTCAGAGTCGGTGGCTTGAGACGTTAGGTGAGATGGCGGCTAATCGAGCTCAGTGGCGTGAATGTTGTCGTTGTTTGGCCGAGTTGTCTGTGAAGTGAGTGCACTTAATGACGCGGGACAGTGAAAGCTGTCTTGCTGATGACGCCTTACTTTCACTTACAGCTCGGTTGTTTGTTTGCAAGGTGTAGGCACCTTGATGTTGAATGTTTGAATATAGACGTAGCTATTTTTAGTCGTTAGGTCCCCTCGTCCTTCTGTTTTCTTCTTTCTTTCTGTATAGTGTTTGCCTTTTTTTCGTGATTATGTGGCAGTTTATCATCAGCGGGAACCACTGATCTATTTCTGTCTATGATGGTCATGATGAATTACCCCAACTGCTTGCATACATTAATTGGTATGACATACAGATACGGCCAAAAATCCTCGCCCTCAATAAGAATTCTAAAATTCCAAGCGAATCAATGGCAGCTAGTCGCTGGGCAAATCATAAGCTTAGGCGGCCACTTTTTACAGAATTGTGGAACATTGGTCGTGGGATCAGTGCATGTCTTGTGATTTCTACGTCGAGTCACAGTGTCACTAAGATGGTAACCATATTCCCCGACGGTCGCGTGGTCAGAGTTAAGTCATGAGACTGGGCAACTTAGCCTTCGGTATCTATTCGTCTCGATTAGCAGCTGATCGTCGAACACGACTAAGCTGAATAAGTCCTAGCAGGTTATTGGAATTTGGGGCTTTCCAGACGGTAGAATACACAGATGTCAAAGGTGAGCGTGGTTCGAGCAGTGTGAACCACATGAACCCTGCTACTATACTTGTGTGGAGTACCAGTAAAAGTGACAGACTTCACCTCATAACGAAAGCGACAACCATATCTGTTTCCGGATGGAAGCTGTACAAACAGTGCTATTTTTCATTTTCTAAATGTGCACTAGGACTGTTGGGTGGGTGGGGGGTTGAATTTGAGTTCAAGAAACGTTGGACATATAGCTACAATCTGTAAGTCAAGTTTGGATTGGGTTATTTAGTACTTAATACGTCTCAGGCTGTTTAGGTTGACAGATCTTGATTGAGGGTTTCAAGTTTAGAGATAAAGTAACCAATTAAGTATTAAGAAGGTCGCATATGCCAGTGTTCACTAAGGTGGTGGATCTAGATGAATGAAGGGAGTTGGTAGTATCCTGTGTGGTTATCGCCAGAAAAGAGTATTAAACCACTTCAGAATCTCTTTTGTTGAATTCAGTACCTGGAATGACTTCTTGATCATTGCATCGCCTTGGTGACAAGCGTCAGCCCGCAAGCGTAATCGACTAGCTCACCGTGGAATGCAGAATTCGTTTTCCTTCCTGTTCATCATCTTCAAACTTCATCAAATACATGTTGGGCTAACTTAGTCACATAATAAGTAAGGAACGTCTCTGATTTGAGGTTGGTGGCTTCAAGGAAGCCCTAATCATAGCTTAGAACAATATTTCTATCATTCATATCAGTAAATATAACAGAAGTGGGGCATGCAGTGTTGGTGGAGTTATCAAAGCACTAGCTGGCGGCATTATTGAAACGACATCTGTTGTCGCTGAGACTGCCTTCACGAAGTAATTGATGCGATGTGACAGCTTGCACGTCTCCGTAATATTGGATTCAACTGGACGGTGTGGTGATCACACCGACAGAATGGCTCATGCCAAATAGGCCGGTAGGTAGAAGTCTCACGAACTACAGTATTGGAGCCAAGGACTGGCTGAGAATCCGAATAGTCTTCCTATCCAGGTCTGGACGTCCTGACAGTAGCACAGTCAACGTACAATCATGAACGTTGGAGACACCAGTGTTTCTATTCTGCGCGGATCGTCTCACAATATAAACTTAGCCGTCTCATCTGATGCATGTAGCAGGGTGATTTGACGAAAAATGCCACTACTCACCAACCCTCCATCACACTCCTATTCAATTTGGTTTTTAAACCTCTTCTGGCCGCCCTTTCTGGTGATTATTTTTAGGATCCCGAAGCAGTCATCTTTACTCGTAATAACAGTCTCAGCCGTTCAAGGTCTCTCACTACCCAACCTCCGGTTTTCGTCATCCTTTTCTCTGGCCTAGGATGCAAGTTAACAGATCAGCTTCTAACGTTCGCATTCTGACACTGGTCAACAGGTCCGGAACAACAGTCTGTATTATGTTGAAAGCACTCGCACTGTCTATTCCATTCCGCTTGTACGCTTCATGTGGCTCCACGGTCACCATCGGTGGTCACGCTGGAGTAGTTATGGTTCTTGACACAGAGGCTACAACCGCAGTGATGGACGGAATTCCCGTTAGTTGCAGACCGTGTGCCGTCGCTTAGCAATTTTTTTTAGTCCAGCTCTAAACGCCAAATCCTTAGTAATCCTTTTTGCTGTATCTGCTCATTTCCTAACTGATTCTAATGATATCACTATCACAAGCCCCTTTACTCAGACCTGTATACTCTCCGTTGGTCAATATACAGTTCCATGAAGTTATTTTAGCTGGGGATGTGAACGCCCAGATCAGCCGAATTAACAATCCTGAATCTCGTTTCTGCAGTAGGTTTAGACATCACTTGTCTGTTTTTGTCCATCATCAGTTTTAGACATTCTTCTCTCCTGTGACTTTGGTCTGCGTTCAGCTAGACCACGTAGCTGTTAGGCTTAGGTGATGTGGCCCCATTCATTGTATCACACACTAGGATTAGGATTGTCTCTTTAGTAATTTCAGTGGGCGGTGACTGGCTGTCAAGCAACCTGCAAAACTGGCCCAGAATGTAGGCCTAGGATTTGTAACCTCGAAGATCCCAAATCCACACTCTCACAAGTCATCTATGTGGTAAGTATTATAGCATACGCCACAGTTGTTCATGGGTTGAACAACCGTTGGATGTTAGGGAAGTATTTAGAGCTGCTAGATTTCAGGCGGAATATTCTCAGTGGCGGTTCGTACAAGTTGAGAAGGAATACTCGTGTGAGATTCAGTCGTAGCCCGATCGCGAAGGGTTAATGGAATGGGTACGACCTTTGTTTTAGGAATACTAGCAGACTCTGAGCTTATGAGTACTGTTTCAGAGGGTATACATCTATCTGTGAAACTGTCAGCGAGGTAGACGGCGCACTTATCCACGATAAGTTCACTGTGCTAGGCAGCTGGCAGAACGCTTTGAGGGCTGATTTAGCTGGCATGCTGCTCCTACCGTATTGCCACTGCAAGCATGCTGTATATTTCCCTGGTTGACAGGTCTGGAAGTGATAAAGGTTTTGACTCAGTTGATCCACTGAGAACAACCGTCTGTGTTAAAGTCACTCGATACTGCTTCTCATATTTAAGAAGGTGATCAAGGGCTTTTGCTGAAACCAGTCATATTGTGTTCTGACATCTAATATATTTCACCATTGCTGGTGTTCTGGCATCCAGCTTACTTTTTTAATCCATTGCAGCTCGTGAGACAGACGTTAAGCAAAAACAGACATAGTTTCGTCGTCAACTCTGTGCCAGATTACTGATCAACATCGTATCTCCTACAGACCAACAGTTGTTTTTCTGGACCGTAAGGATGCGTGCCACCCAGTGGATAGATCTACTCTTTGAGTCACACAAGCTCAGAGCTGTGCGGAACGAGTGTGTGCACATACTGCCACCGTCTTGTTCCATGCTTCTGCTCAGGTTAGGATCTACGGCTGTCTATTTAGTGATTTCGACATCCAGAGTGGTATACCTCAAAGCTGTCCACTTCCTGTTTTTTCTTGAGTTCTCTCCTAGACGATGTGGTAGACATTCTCGGGCACGCACAAGAAACCGGCGTAGACCTCTTACTTGTTAGAAGGCTGACTGTGTTGACGACAGTGTTGTCTGACAACTTTCAGACAATATTAGGAAGTATCCTGCGCTCCACCAGCCATTTTGGAGTGTTTTGTAGCCTTAAAGTGCAAAGTATTTTTAAAAACTGCTCTTGTTACAGAGATTTGTTGTTGGACAACGATGTTATGGGGGTTATTGACTAATTTATTTATTTTGAAAATCGCGTCAACAGATGCAGAAGCATGGTAGATAAAATACCAATTGGTGTCCTCAAGCCTGGTGGAGTATCCGATCACATGGGACGTTTGAACTCTGTGTTGAGTATATACGGCGGGTGTTAGGGCTGTGAAGCTTCAGAAGTTCGTTCGTAGATTTCTGCGTTCGCTCGCCTGCAATGAATGCTATCAATGGGTAGATGAAGATCGAGGTGTGAAGCAGATACTTAGTAGCGTATATCAAGCAAATTCATTCGTCCATTTGAGTACGCACAGAATTGTATGGTTAGGCCATACACTAAGAGTGGCTGACTGGCGTAAGTTGTGAGGTGGCGAAGCGATGTCCTGGTATTGCTAAATGAAATCAATTACCAACGGATTATCCACTACAGATCGAGTTCGCTTCCCCGACTGGGATTCTCTCGTCTCACTGAGTCAGCGGTTTTAGATGTTAGTTGAAATGGCGGCTAACCGCTTTCAGTTTGTCCGTCGTTGGACTGATTTTTCTGTGAAGCAGGTGTAATTAATGACGCAGGGTAGTGAACACCTTAAGGAATCTGCTTTGCTGATGACGTGTTACATTCACTTAAAGCTTGTTTCAGATAATTGAAAATCCCCGTAGCATTCATGAAAAACACAGTTTCAGCGAACAGACTGTTTTCGATAAATTCTCCTCTTTGGCTGGTACAATTATATAAAATTAAGTGGCGTGTTAGAATGTTATTGATCAAGGATAAATGAAGGGACAATGTAATTGGATAAAAGATTAACACTACTTCGCTGTGGTTAGGAACACAAACGAAGTTGATCCTAGTTAGTCAGTGTTAATCAGGCTGGGACAGTGGGACGGGGACAAATTGTTTCACGGGTTGGGCGGCCGTGTTCGGCCAAGGAAGCCTCAGAGTTTGAACGAATTGTTTATGCACACACAGATCCGGGTGACGTAGTCGGATTGCGACCGCCTCGGCTATCGACAGGATGTGGCATTTGACCTTTCGCGACAAGGTGGCCGGAACGCGATAGACGGTACGAAATGCTGTCTTCGTGTCTGTGTGTTGATTACAGTCGATCAAATGGGCCAGAATGGATGAACTAATGCGTTTTGTTGTCCCAGAGTGAAGCCAGGCGGGGCAGTGTTCACGGATTCTTTCGGATAAACGCCTAGTAGTGCGACCTATGTATGCTGAACCACAGGAACAGTCAAATGAATAGATCAAAAAAGAGGCAACATTATTAGGCACGTTATCCTTCAAATTCAGTGGAACCGCCCGTTTTGAATGAAATGTGACCACCGAGCTAGCGGCATAATAAGTCGTGTTGATAGCATTGGCGATTTGACGCGATATCAACTCTGCCACTGGGTCACCCTTGAATGGCAACGATAAGTAGACATTCTTCTTATCGGCAACGTCCATTGAGGGTCGCGGTTGTCTATCCTGCATATTACTGTCGATAAACTTCTCTGGGTAGGCGTTATTGCTAAGAATCTCCCGTAAATTCTTTAATTCCTCTTCTATCGTATCATCTGTACAGATTCTTTTCGCTCTGTTCGTCAGACAACGTATGAGACCACGTTTGAGACTGAGTGGTACGTAGCTATGGAAATGCAGTATTGGCCTGTCCATGTTTTCTTCCTAAATACGCTCCTCTGTAGCGAACCATCTGGTCTGCGTATCATTGCCACGTCAAGAAAGGACATTTGCCCATTAATTTCTTCCTCCATCGTGAATCTAATGTTGTTATGAGCCTTGTTAAAAATGTCTAGTAATTTCTGAGGGTCTTCTAAACTGTCTACTACGCAAAAGATATCGTCTACATATCTTCGGTAATAGCTTGTTCCTTTAATCACCTCATCCAACTTGTTGTTTTCAAGCATGCTCATGAAGATGTCGGCAAGAACTGGTCCCAGTGGAGAGCCCATAGCAACACCATCAACCTGACGATATAGCTCTCCGTTAAACTGAAATTGAATATTGCTTGTGCAGAACAATAATAATTCTTTAAGATCTGCGGGCAGTCCAATATTAATTTGGTGATTCTCGATGTATTCACATAACTAGGATCAACTTCGTTTGTGTTCCTAACCACAGCGAAGTAGTGTTAATCTTTTATCCAATTAAATTGTCCCTTCATTTATCCTTGATCAATAACATTCTAACACGCCACTTAATTTTATATAATTGTACCAGCCAAAGAGGAGAATTTATCGAAAACAGTCTGTTCGCTGAAGCTGTGTTTTTCATATAGCTTGTTTGTTCGCTTGAAAGACATGGACACCATTGCTGGCTTTTCAAGTTTAGACACTTGTATTTGAATGACTGAATTCTGTTCTGTTGCGTCCTAGTCATAGGTTAATTTTCTTAGGGTTGTATGGCCTTTTAGCATCGGTTTGAACCACTGATGTATTACCATGTAGAATGATGAAGATGACGTGCTAAGAATGTTGTATTTCTATCTGGAGCTATTACGTTTTTTAATCCTGGGTCTAGTTAATTGACTGGTTCACTTTGCCACACTTTTAAAAGATGCATAATTCAGCCAAATCAAGGATAGTTTACTGTTGCTATCGTGCACTGTTCCAACGTATCGATGAAACGCATGCATCTGCAGCAATTTAATGGGGTCGTTCTCGTGTATAACGATGGAAACGGTGGTTAAGGCTGACAGGACTATTAGCCGTTAACCGTGATTGCTTGTTGTATTGTTTAGTTTTACTGTGAAAATGAGGATACATTTGTTTTATTTTGCAAATATTACTAGTGTTTAAGGTGACGAACTGTAGAAAATACACGCACTGTTGTTCTTCATTTGCTCACAGTTTTTCTATTAAAAACTGTGCATTGTGACTCCCATCTGAAAGATGTTTGAGATTGAATACAACGGAACTTCTGGAACTCAAATCGATTTTCATCTAGCCAGTAAAATGTGACCATTTTTCAAAGGTCTGTAGCTTTACATGATTGGGTCGTGCGTCGAACATGCGAACAAACTAATGGTGCCGCTGAGCGTCCAACTAGTGTTGGGTACGAGATGTAAAATTATTATTTGGCTTGAGGCAATTAAGACATTCTCTATTGGGCTTGCCGCTTCAGGTTGCGCTCATCCTTCGGACTATATGTGGTGTAACTAAGGACTTTAGGAGGAATGATGATTATTCTGCTTTAGTATCGTGAATGTCGTTGTTTCAATGCGTTGTCTGTTAATAAAGTACAATTAATTAATAGGGACACGAAAACTTGCAGACACCGCCTAGCATTTACCTGTGGCTCTGTTAGGCATTTTTGTACCAGCTATTTGGGCTTAGACTCTAATGCCGTTTATTCACGAGTGTATAGCACTTAGGCATCTCTATCAGCCGATACTGTTTACGGTCGTTCATGCCGGTGGTGGTAGACTGGCAGCGTTAGAAATTATCTTATTGCATTTATCTACTCATAAGTGGCCCTGAATAACAACAGCATTCGTATCGGATTAAAGGCATCCTTCCCTATTATCAGGTTAACCACTGCCATTTTTCTCAGTCAGCGAAGAGTCTTCGTAAAAGATGGTTGGTGCTGTTCATCTACGTTGCCCTCTTAAAACGTAGCTTGTACACGTAAGTGGGAAAATGCAGCGATGAACTTGTACGCCCCTAACTCTGCGAACGATTAATGGGATATGCTTTGCAACTTCGAATGAGTATTCCGACACACCCACTTGGTATACTTCCGACGAGAGTCTGTTTTACTTCGGTAATCGAGCTCCTTACGTACTTGCTTGGAAGCAGCCCTCAGTTTGGCTACTAAGCTGCACGCCTTTGAACCTGAGTGTACTTCGTTCGCGAATAAACTTCACAGATTTTCGATGTAGTTTAACTGGGACTGCACGCCAGCCAATACGAGATCAGAATTCATGGGGACAGTTGCCATGTCTTCGTGATATTTGATGAGTTACTCGGGGCGTTTTTAGTGATATATCTATAGTTCTTCATTATATTATGCAAGTGATGGACAATAGGTGGCGTTCAGAAACCGAATATCAACATCGACGTTTCGATACGGCCAGCTTGCCCGTCTAAAAGCAGAAAGTAGTATCCGTGTGAGCATCTGACATTTACGGACATTACATCAGCGAAAACACGTCCTCCGTGCATCAGATACGCTCACGCTGAGTCGGACGAAAAACATTTGATGAATCCAAGAAAGGTTCATTGCTGCCCACTATAAGCGATGCCGTAGTTATTGCTGATTCAATGGAATAACTGTTCGTTTGCTTAATGTCCGTTGCATGGCTCGTTTGGATACACTGAGTTATCTAGTCGAGCTCTGAACGACGTCTTGTTGCGTTAGAAGTCACTCAAGCTTTTTGCCGTTCACTTCGCCCGATTTCCTTTATTCGTCTTGAATCTTCGCTGCTCCTGTGGTCCGTGACCAGTCCTCATGAAACCCGACGTCTTCCTGAACAGGTAACGTTGGGCTAGTGCTCTATACTGTTGGTCAGCTGAACCGGAATTATTGTGAAAGTAACACAGCTCAACTCAAAACATGCCTCACTTTTACACTCGTTCTGGTTGAATATTCACTTATTCAAAGTGATTCAAACAGTTTATTGGTGTTGCTTACTTTTTGGTGTCGATCGATCAGTTAGTCTTTACTGAGTGTTGTCTGACTTAAAAGTAAACGTGTGGAAACTCTAGGGTGACCGATTTGAAGATGATATGTGAATTTCCTTAATGCAAAGCTTTGGGGATTCAATCCATGCACGGATTACTATCTGCCCAGCTGGATGAATCACACTGTCACCGGTTTGATATACGAAGGCAAAAGCGTTTACTGTCATTGACTGGATACCTCAGAATAATACTGCTCAGTCATCCGATACAGCCCTGCACATCAGTCTGAATCGTCTTACGACATAATATTGTACTTTTGAGAGCGACTTAACACTGCATGCGTTGCTCATTTGTTGTCCATCCTTATAGAGTGCTTGAGACTTGGTGTCCAGCAACGGGGAGATTGACAGGCGTTTGTAGACCAGCGTGAAAATCATTTAATCTGATAGTGAACAACATGCGCCAAGGTCCATCTCGGCAAGCGAGTCCACGTGAGTAAATGTGCGACGAATTGAGAGCAGAAGCCTTGTCCTTTCCACTAGTAAGCCACAGCTTGTTTCCGAATGAGAATTGAACTTAGTCGCTTTCTAACGACGATTATACAATATGCGAGGCGAGCGACGAAAGTTTCCCTATTCATTTTCTGTCCAACAGTAATCTGATGGCCCCATAGCAATTATTTCGCCCACATTTTGCATACTTCGCTTTCTACTGAGGATATCCCAGGCAAACTTCAACCCATCGTGCTTCAATAAGTTTTGTCTGTTTATTTCCAAAAAGTGAATGTCTTGAAATAGAGGAAAGTAACTTAGTCTCGAAAGGTAGCTACCTTTTGCTCACTCACTGAAGTAATCTGTTCTTTTATTCCAGGTCAACCAGTTTTGAACTTTTCTGCTTGCTGCTTCGGAAAGTTCCCCACCAGGATTTGGGTGAGCTGAGAACGATGTAAGCCGACATCTTGCGATCCATACGTTTTCCGCATACTTTCAGTCATGTTTCTTGTTTTCTCTCACGTCTTCTCCTTGTATGAATGGCTCAACTTATGCTTACTATTTGTTCATCGTCCCAAAAGTATGAATGATTTTATTGGTTTCCGATTGTTCTGTGATTAGAACGGCTGAGTGTGTCACTTAGACTGTTCTCCAATTATAAATGAAACATTGAAAAGATGCAAATCCGTTGATGCTCTCTAGAGTAACACTTTGTGCATTTTCTCCTCACATGGTCGTGTAACCAATCTAAGCTGTAGGAAAGCGATCTAGGAGAACGGATTTCATGAACAAAAAGGTTAGAAGGACGAGTAAGGTAAAAACTGTGGGATATCGGCGATCGAAAGCAGCCCACCGACCGTCACAGTGGTTGCAGCGTCGAAACGTTTTTCAAACACGCAGATTGGGTGGTTTTGGTGTCCGATTGCCAGTTTCAGCAAACTGCCTCATACGATTCCGGTCACTCCGAAAGTTTGCAGAGAAAATGCGTCATAAACTTTGTTCACTTTGGATTAAGAGGTTCGTTACAAGTGCAGTGGAATTGCATCAATCCGTATCGACACACACTCATCCACGTGTTCATTTCTAACCAGATTTTCAGCTACGTTGTGTGCTTCTTGATACGCATGTCCATTCGTTGGTTCGTTTTCTCAATGTAACTCATGCCACCGCCACATTTCATTGGTTAGCCTATATCAAATGGACACTGGCTGTGTGAGCAACGCGACAGTCTTTCGGCGTTTACTTGGCAAGTGTGCTAGTTCGTGACACACAGCCGAGGTGGCGTAAATGCGCAATCTCCGCCGGTTAGTTCACGTGCTCCTTATGCCGACAGGGTGTCTGTTGCATCGCACATTGTTCCATCTTGCTGCTGGTGGTTGGAAGAATCAATCTACTAATGCGGCTGCGGCCGTCGTGCTGAGAACTATACCTACCTCCAGCCTGACCTGTAACGGCGGCTGTGGAGTCACCCGAAGTGTATAACCAGTATCGGGTAGACAATGCGGGTGCTGTTAGTTCCATACGTTGACTACTGTCATGGATTCTAGTCTCCGAGATACAGCAGACATCGACATGCAACGAGTCTAACGTTCGTGCGAGAGCGGCCTGCTGACCTATCTGTTTAGCGTGCGAACGTTGAAGGCATCCTATATTAATTCGCAAGGGACGAGGGAGGCCTGAAGCTGAATGGCAAGAGACGGAACTTACCGGCTCAGTGTTACCACAGTTAGCTACATCTGTTGTGGGACCTGTAGAGTAATTATCAGAAATGGAGGTCGGGAGGGGCCTGAGAGCTAAATTTGATAGGACAGTGGGGGAGGGGTCAGCAGTAGCATGTTTTCGCCTATCCACCCTGCTGTATGCAGCAGATAGGGCGACCCGGTTTATACTGCGAGACGGCCGATGCAGTATGGATTACTTGTTGTGAATATTCATGGTTGTATGTGGGCTGAGATACTGCCAGGACGCCCAGACCTAGACAGGAGAACGATTAGGGTTCTCAACCAAAGCCTTTGGCTCAAAAGCCTGTACCGCAAGGCAGCGGTTGGGTGGCAATGTACCAGAACTGGTACTTTTTCCGGAAAAAGATGCCAACCTTCTTCCAACCCCAACCTGGAGGACCAGGAGACTGGTTTGTCAGACCTCTACCCATTGGCCTGCCTGGTATGAGTGACTCTATCGGTGTGGTGACACACCGTCCAGTTTAGCCCAATAGGTCATCGAGATGCGCAAGCCGTCACACCACGTCAAGGTCCAGTCTCGTTGTGACGACTGCAGGGTCACCAATGAATGCGACAAACAGATATATCACAGATCGTTTCTAATCAATGGTGTGGACAGTCGCAAACTCCTCAGTCAAATAGATAGCACCTGAGAAATCTACTCAGCAGGGTAGTCAGTGTATTCATAGCCTGCGACCACAATTTCCCCGCTGTCCTGAGTGTTTTTCCAACCACCAGCAGCAAGATGGAACAATGTGCGATGCAACAGACACCCTG
>LOND01005051.1:25041-36037 GCA_014220965.1 Paragonimus kellicotti
AGATGGGCTGAACGTTGTAAAATGCTAAGTTGAACCATCTCAAAAAGATACCAACGACGTGAACAGAGCGTTCAATGCGGAAGTTAGTAAAAAGATCGTAAATCGATTGAACCTGCGCCTGAAAAGTTAAAAAGTAATAACACCCAAGACACAAACCTTCCTCGCATGCCTGATGGGGATCGTTTGAACAACAGTTCTTGTTCCTTATCATGGGCTAAACAACGCCATGTCAACAGCGCGTATGAACAGTCATTCTCTCGTTTAAGAAGAGTACCTGGGCATTACGGAGAGGACAAAATATGAAGAAAACCTTTATCAAGTGTTAATGTTTGCATATGAGATGCTTTGCTTATTTAAATTGTAGACGACATTCGGCTGTTCAAATTAGAAACAGCTGGTCTGTATGAGATGCGTTCTGAATAATCGAGTGTAGGTGCCGCTGTGATGTCAGACTGTTCCCGACTACTACAACTGTTTTGGGTAGACTACCTGAGGCTGTTGATCGCATCATGCTAAATGAGCAAGATCATCTCACTATCATGAAATGTCGCTGAAGAAGTGTCGAGGAGAAATCCAGAAGGAAATTACAAGCACACAAACTCTCGTCATTTTCAATGTTGCAATTAATTGACTGTTACGTTAGTCACTTTAACCATTTTTTTATTTTTCAGTGCGGAAGAAATTTTTCTTCCTAATTTTATTGGTACTAACAGATTTAATGCAACATGTCTCACGCTGTCCTAACTTTAACATAACTCTCGGCTGCTGAGCACCGGTTTTGATGCTTTGTCCACAGAACAATGAAGGTTATTAAAATGAACTCGTCTGTTAGGTACTTCAATGAGATTGGACTGGAGCGGTTTCTTGATTGGAGAAGGTTCAGCCAATCAGTGTTCGCGCACAAGCTGCTACAGACGGAATTATGGTCAAACTGGCGCCAACCAATCATAGACGGCGATTAGCTGCTGTTGAATGCGTATCTGCTTCAAACAACCGGGTTGTTAGACGCAAGGTCAAAGGAAACACAGCAACAAACTGGCCAATCAAAACGTGAGGACGCCTGCCGCTAAATAACAGTCCTAAATACTGTTTTTCTTCTATAAAAAGGCTGTTTTTTCCAATAAATTACTACTGTTTAGATTCCAGTTTCGATTGTTTTCGACTGAGTAGCTCAGTACGCGACAGATACCATCTTAAAACTAACAAAAGAACATGAATTACATGTTTGGACGATCAGCCTACAATTTTTGAGATGGTTCAACTTAGCATTTGACAACGTTGAGCCCATCTGTCGGATCTCCGACGAGTCGGTCAGCCAACTTTTCACATTACACTCACATACAAACAGAAAACGACAATCGATTCTATTCTTATAGATATAATTATCATCTCCCAGGCTTAGGCTGTGAAATAGCTTTCACCATCCTTATGTGGAGTTCTGACAAGGTTACCTTTATGCTTTTGCTGTAGTTTCTGACATAAAAACGTTGACTGCTAACAGCACTGCTGCAAATTCAAGTTCCAGTTGTCTCGTATGCTGTTTCACGAGTTGCAGTAGCTTGACACTTTTCAGTCTGTATGTGACCTACTCTGTAACTTAGGCACGAACGTCTCGCTGTATGGCGTTTGAAAAAATGGGGGCATTCATTTTCGAGGAATTGGTCACGTTGCCCGAACTGCAAAATGCCGTTTCTCCTTTCACATCTTATGCTTCTCTAAACCAGACCTTTCTGCAACATGCTGAAATTGTTGTTGGGTTTTCGGCACAGTGTGTTTGGATCAGGTTGATCTTTTGATCAGGACGGTCCAATTGTAAGTTCTGCCTGATTAGCGTTCCTCATGTCCCCTGCCTTCAGTTTCTGGTTGAGTACGAAATATTTATGGACATACGAATGGACACAGAATTCTGAAAGGAAACAGGGTAAGACACGAGCGGTTAGACAGACTAATTGGTGTACTCTTCGATCGTTGAAACCGTTGCTTGGACACTTCACTCAGAATTTAACTACTGAAGCAACAGGTTACAGGAATCTCCTTATGCTAGTCAACTTGGATTCAACACTCAAGAATCTGATTTGCTGAGTAGTGGGTACTGGCCTTGTTTTGTGCATTTAGTCTATATGACGACATTGTGTGTTCCCGCCTACTGCTGTGGATGGTAGAGAACAAGCTCTACCGCTCGCGCGGTAGCAGCAGTTACCGCACACAAAGCTCCGAGCAAACGTGAGTTATAATTAGTGTATGTTAACCAAATTTTCATGTACCCTTACACTGGTTGCCGAAGGAATATGGTCGTAAGGAAGAATTAATCTAAATCTGAATGTATTTTTAATGCATGTTTCACTATTTTTTTTCCATCCCACAACCTATTCAGTCTCAAATTATCCCTGCCTTCCCTCACACGGCATGTATTGCCTTACTATTTTCTGCTTTTGGGGCATCTGTTTGACGCCTATTTTGAACAATGGGAATCTAACAAGCAGACTGATGCATATGCCAAGGCGTACGACAACCTCGTAAGTTGTCTAGTCTAACAATAAATTCGTTTCTTCCGCATTCAATGGATTGTCTTTTCGTACGTAATCGATTTCCTCATTTTAGGTAGAGGTTCTTCTAGGTAGTTGCCCGAATATGTCGTCCGCGACGGAACTCCAAAATTGGGACGCTGTGCGACGCTGCTCAACTCTTCAAGGTGTTCAATATTTATTGCTCTTGTGTATGCACTACTTCACGAAGCTGTGGAACAGTGATAATTGCCCGGACAATGTGATCATAGAGCGCGGCTTCTACAAACTAACAGAATTGGCAAATTCTATTCGCGCCAGTCTGTCTTCGTCGTAAGTGTTGCATTTTTGTTCAGTTATCGCTTTTACTCTCGTGTTTTACTCCAATGTGTGCATCATCACAGCTCGTAAGAAATCCCTTGTTCATTTCCCATTACTTTCTTGCTTGTCGATTTATTTTATTTCGAGAGGTTGGTGTCAAAGTCATACTGCACTATCACGTGGCCTAACAGGAGGACCGATCTGCAATCTTAATTTACCTTGACCTCAGTTGTAAGCAAGCGTTTTTATATGTGCTGTGTACAGACTTGAATTAACAACTGTGAAACTGTCACTCGATCCTGGGATGTATTTCCTTTTCTGCACAAAACACCATCAAAAAGAGCTCGGATTCAATTTCCGTGTATAGTCACAAGGCTTTTCTCACTTATAGTGAGCACATTAGCTGGCAGTCGTTATTTTTACTGATTCACTCTATCTGTTAAGTTCGCATGATAGTGTGTCTTCAACTTCGGTTGATCGAGACTTGGTGAACGATGTTAGTCTTATTCTACTTCTGTTTATCTGGAACGCTACTAATAAGTCGAACGGCCGATGTGGACTTGATCGTTTATCTGGAAGACTACCACTTTGATCGTATTACACCTACTTCACTCGGCTTAATGTTGCGACTTCCTGGTTGTGTCATTGGTCAGATCCGAATGCGATTTTGCTTCACTTATTAGGCTTGATTGGATGATTGGTTCTAATTTGAACGCGATGCCGGATTGCATTATTCATAACTGAGTTAATTTTATGGGTCACTGTTTAACAACCTTTATCTGGCGATACTTGCACAGTATGGATGCGCCTCAGTAATTAGTGTATTTCCAGCTGTACCTCCGAATTAATGTTGTACTGTAATGATCACAAACGGATTTCATGACAATTTTATTATTTTCGCATTCTTCCCTATCTTTATCGATTTCTCACATTATCTCTAATCAAGAGACTTCATTATTCCATTCGAGGAGTAACTTTTGGAGAAGTTCAAGCGACCTGTTCAGCTGTCTCTTATAGACAGAAAACTGATGACAACCTAAGAATTACTGGTTTACATCTTTGTAAACTTTACGGCCTGTCGAACCTGTACTCATTAGATGTGCAGTTGAGGTTGATTGAAAGTCAAAATTTTAAAACGCGTCCAGCTGAAGCACCTACCTTTTTAGCGTAGGTAATGATCTACTCCTTGAATCAACTTGAAAGCTTGGTTTGCTGGCTTTTGCGCTCAAAAGTTCTAGTAGTTTAAAGAATGTTCACAACAAATCTGAAGGAAGGTGGTCAAATACCATTAGTGTTCATCCCAATCTCATGTATTCCGAACAATGTGCTTACTGTACTAGTTTTACAACTGTTTAATGCAGGTAATGCTTTGTACGAATCTCGCACAGCGGATCTGATTGAATGAGTTCCGATAGAAACCCGGTGTTGGTGCTAGAAACGATTGGATAAGAAGCAGTAATACGCCGAAATTCAGCCGTAGAGTTTTGGCTAGTGAGGTGACATGACAACTCGATCAGCACAGTGCTCAAAGTTCTCATTTCCGCCTGCTCCGTAAATAAGATATTGCCTCCATAGATTTGAAATGCAAACTCCAGTTGGTTCTTGCAAAAAATGTCAAATTACTAGTCCTCTTTCCTTTCTCTGATCACCCTGTTTTCCACACTGCGTCACTAACTGTTTACTTCTGGCAGTGTGTGTGGAGCAACTTACGTTGACCGTATCATCATCATCATTACAAACAGCAATGCAACAATGGTTCACACTGATGTTTAACTGCAACACAACCACGAAGAAAAAATAGCAGAATTCTGCATAAAGGAAGAGAGAAAAAAAGGGGATGGTAGGGACCTAACTACTAAAAAATAATAGCTACGTCTATATTCAAACATTCAACATCAAGGTGCCTACACCTTGCAAACAAACAACCGAGCTGTAGTGAAAGTAAGGCGTCATCAGCAAGACAGCTTCCTTACGGCTTTCACTGCCCCGTCATTAAGTGCACTCACTTCACAGACAACTCGGCCAAACAACAACATTCACGCCACTGAGCTCGATTAGCCGCCATCTCACCTAACGTCTCAAGCCACCGACTCTGTGAGTCGCGAGGGCCCCAGCCCGGGAGACGAACCCGACCTACAGTGACCAACCCCTTCGTGAACGATTTCATTTGTCTACGCCAGGTCATCATCTGTCCACCTCGCACCTTGCGCCAGTCGGCCGCAGCGTCGGCAAACAGTGCTCGGTGTGGCAAACGACTAGCTGGCATCCTTAGTACATGACCCAACCATCTAAGTCTGTGCAAATGTAAGATTGAACGAAAGAACTCGTTTGACAATCACTACCAAATACCCGCTTCCTAACCTCCTCGTTGCTTACTCGCTGGTGCCACCCGATACGAGCGATTGAACGCAGACATCGGTGGTCAAATACCTGAAGACGGTTCACGTCCTCTACCTTGAGCGGCCATGTTTCGCTGTCATATAAGTAATTCAACCATCAGTATCGCCCTATATACGCGTCCTTTACGCAACTGTCGCCATAAGTGCCTCAGGTTGGCGAATACCGTTCTAGCCTTAGAGATACGCGCTCTGTTTCATTCCCTACACCGCCGCCGCTGCTGATGCAGCTTCCCAGGTACACAAACCGGTCAACAACCTCCATGACTTCATTATCTAACATTAAATCTACGTGATCACAACAATCTTGCAGAAGCACTTTGCATTTTGAGGCTGCAAAGCGCATTCCGAAGTATTTAGCAGAACGCGAAATAGCGTCCAGCATTGTTTGAAAATGTCAAACAGCAACACCTTGTCGTCAGCATAATCAAGATCAGTCAGTCTTTCACCAGGTAGGAGGTCCACGCCGGCATCATTTGAGTGCCGCAGACAGTCCTCCATTATTTCGTCTATGACGAAATTGAACAAAAATGGTGAAAGGGGACAGCCTTGACGTACGCCGCTCCTGGTGCTGAAACTGTCAGACAGTTCACCGTAAACCCTAACCTGAGCTGAAGTATGGGAATAAAGCGCCGACAGTATGTTCACATACTTGGTCGGTACACCCCTACGTTTAAGCGACTCTAAAGTGTAGATCGGTCCACCGAATCAAACGCACCTTTATAGTCGAGAAATACGGCGATTGTTGGCCGGCGGTACACATGACGCTGCTCCAGAATTTAACGTCTTTTTCCCCATTCTTTGACCCTATAGACAGATGCTCATCTACAACTTTGTCAGAGTGCATTCCCCAATTGTTGTTTCGTACCCTGTGGCTCAGAGTGCAACTCGATCGCATCGTGCAGCTACGGCAAGTGATTGGCACGCTCAATCAACGAAGCTCACGCGTTTACTGCTTTTCACTAGTACAACTTATGTGTAAACTGTATGCCTGATTTATACTTCTTGAAGTAATTTATTCGATGTTCTTGCCTGTCTAGGTGTGCATTGGAATCACACCTTGCTAGTTTTAAACCATCTATACTACTTCAGCTACCACCCATGCGTATTTGAACATGGAAAACAGATAGGATAGTTCAGTGTCCGTTCTGTGTAAACTGTGTTGCCTTCCCTTAGAATTGCTGTACCGATCGAATAACCACTACCTCAATGTTCAGTAACCAGTTTGCTTCTGCTGTGGGTGTCTCGGTCATGGGATCACTGTTGAACATCGGTCATTCATTCGGTTGCCCTTTTTACTTACCTCACCCAAGCGAATGCGGTACAGCAGGCTGTCCGCAGGTTCCATAGAAGTTCACGGTCCGCTTGTGTGGCTGGTTGAATCGTGAAGTGAGTTTTCACGACGCCGACTGCTCGATTAGTCATTGGTTGTTTGAGCATTGTTTGGTTGTATGATACTTACCGCCACACATGCTCATGTGTAGCTTTGTTAACACCAAAAGCATTCTGCAGTTTACCGAGGTTCCATCAATCAAACGTGTCAGCCCGTCTATGTGCATTCAGTGATTGTTCTTGTTGACGCTTCAGCCTTTTTTGACCGTTTAGCACGATGCAACAGTAGAGGATTAGCGACAAGCACTCATCCTTGTGTGCACAGCCGTCATGTTCCTGGGTCTTTTGCTGCGTATGTTTCAATTGCGACCTAATTACACCTACGTTCGTGTTCAGACTGTTGATCTGGAAGAAACCTCGTGAATTACATCTTTTAATTGTTCTGTCAGAACAGTCGAAGCAAACGTTACAGTCAGCACTGATTTCTTCCGCCGCTGAAAAGACGATACCTAATGTGCTCTTATCACGGAGATGCATTTCAGTTCCAGGTTTGACCGTTGTATTTCACTTACTGGTAAATGTTTTATCGTATATGTATGCTTTTCATTCCATCCTCTCTATCCATATCCTTACTCCCGTTTCGCTTATTTGATGTTGACCTCTTACGGACTTAACGGAACTTGTGACTAATACGAACTCCCGTATGTTTGACTTGAGTAGAAATCTCAGTCCAACATGCTTTGGCTGACGCACTAATTGGAACGTCAGAATGTACACCATTTTACAAGCATTTCACCATTACTCTGTGCTATTGGGATGACCATAACCACCACCAAAGAGTCATTCCTGGTGTAGCCATCTAGCAACTTACTTACGGATGTCGTTTATTTAGGTCGCTGTTGAACAGTTTTTTCATTCGGGTATCATCTTTGGCTCTAGGTTGACCTAAAGCTTACCGATATTGAGAAGTTTGTTTCTGTTAATTGAACACAGTCTGTGTGAACCCGTTGTTGTCATACAGAGATGTGCATTGTTTTTCAATCTGGCCTGCAGATTGGTTGGAGTGTACGGTGAAATGTTTCTGCATCTGCAGCTTTGTTTTTTTACACCTTCAGTTTTCTCTACGTTTGCCTCCTTGTTAACGGATAGAGTCGATCTGGCTTGACAATGGAACCTTAAATCCCTAATCGTCTATCAAAAAACAACGCTCTCGTAAAGCGTTTTCACAGTCTTGCTTGGCTTTTTGTGGTCCACATGAACCACCCGTGTTTATTTCAGACTTCATTGCTGGGTTTTAAACTCCCGGAACTAGATAATATATTCCGTCGAAACGCATGTCCAAAGGCCTACCAACCCACAAATCACCCGGTCCAGACTTGATACCCTCTGTCGTCTTGAAAAGCTGTACCACATAATTAGCAGACCCGCTTACAGCACTTTTAACTCGCTCCCTATCAACCGGCCGTTTACTGAAAGCCTGGGGACAGTTCACAATCGCAACTATCTTCAAAATTGAGTGGAGAGATGACCCAGCAAACTATCGACCAATAGCCTTGCTTTGAGTGATATCTGAAGTAATGGAGAACTTATTGGATGACTCTCTTCGGGCCAAGGTTGCAAACATCCAACTTATCATCAAGAAGCAACATGGCTTTCTTTAGGGATATTCATGAGTCACGAATCTGCTGATTGTTGGTAATGTTTGGACGAAGGGCTGCCTACCACAGGACTGGCTAAAACCTTTGATAGGGTTGATCATTCCAGCTTGCTGTGGAAACTTACTAGTTATGGCCTGTATGAACGCCTATTCACATGGCCGTTAAGCATCAATGTGTAATCACTGATGTATTGCTGTCGATGGTGGTGATGATTCACGTGGCTTAAGAGTTATCTGACTGAACGTAGGTTCAACGTCAGGGTGAATGGACAGCCGCCAGAGTGGTTCCCAGCCAACAGTAGCGTTGCACAAGGATCAATCTTAGGACCCCTGTTATTCATTCCTTTCGTTCTTGAACTGCTCAGTAAAATCAAATCCCTGGTGTTGCCCTACGTCGACACAAAACTCTAGCGAGTTCTAGAATACCTGGAAGATGTGACCTTACAAAACGATTTGGGCTGCCTAACTCGGCGGTCCATAGAAAATAACTTGCTGTTCAATGTCAACAAGTGTAAAGTTATGCACGTTCGCCATCAAAATTGTACTGACTATTACCTTGGTGACACAAAGCTGCTCGTGCCAGTATGTGAACAAGACCTGGGGACTAGATGCAGATAGTTTGAGTTTATCTACAAAATGTGCTATCATGCTTACAAATGCACAAATAACTCAACCGTCTGGAAAAGAATTTGTGAACCTTCTACCCTGAAATGTTTCTCACTGTATTCGCTCCCATAATCCGCCCACACCTGGGAAAGAACATACAGGCCTGTCGTCCTTAGCTTAAAAAAGATTTGACACTTATCGAAAGTGTTCGGAGATGTTGGATCTGTATGACATGAGTTTATAACTGCGATTGGTTGTCAACGGAAGTTGGTTCGGTCTACGAGACCTTCGCGATTTGTCATACTGTGTGACTTCAGGCATGATGGAGTAGCGATTACGCTTTTCGTTTCCGTCTTTATGCTTCATAGTAATGTGATTTACGTTCGAACCTACACTACTGTTTGTCTGCACACTTTCCGTAGAACCTCGAAAACGCAAGCAGCTGGTCAAAAGTGTAAAGTTGTATTGTCGTATCTGTTGCATGTGGCAGTAGAGAGTTTACTGCATTGAATAATCCATACCAATATTGTCAACGGTTGGAAAAACTATTCATTGTTCTTAAAGTGGTTCTGTCACTTACCCTAAAAATTTTGACCACTATTGAACACAGTCCGTAAGTATCACATGCTAAGCTGGAAAATGCATGATTACTCACAACGCTTATTGAGAAAATGTGCACTGTTTCACTGCATATCTGCGTTCACATTATTTGTCATCCTTCAGTATACTTCTCTTTCCGCTTCCTCTCTTATCAACGTTTGTCTATTACTGACGAACCGAACAACATTTAAAAGCCACTGCACTGTCAAGTATAATTCGTGGTTGGACATCTGTGTTCGTAGCACACACCGCACTCCAATCTCTCGAAAGGCAGATGTCGAAATTGCAGGAAAGAAATGATTCACATATAATCAAGGATGGAGCACTGGGGCTCTTTGCCGTGACAACTTCAGTGTGCACTAAGGACACGACTGAATAATTCGCCTCCTGTGTCATGGTACCCTTGGATAGTAACGCCACTGTGTTCCACTCACTCGCCCAGAGTTGACTCTCACAAACTGGCAATCTGGTTGCCAATCTGTGCTTCGGCATTCCGCCGTCAGTTGTGACTAGGACTGAGTTTGTCATGGGATGTCATTAAGATGTAGAGATCGAGGCGATCCACTCGGTGAATCTGTATTATCTTAATGTTATCGCAGTGTGAGGGAACCGAAAACAGTCACGATGTGTGCGCCCGTACTCCGGTGGCGTCTAAATTTTGCTTTTTTTTAGCCTCTATCAGCTGTTTGTCTTCTCTAGTATCTATGTGTAGAGTGCACATTCATAAGACTGCGACTGAACACGTGCCTAATGCACGCCTGCACAGTGTTTCTCTCTGCTCACCTTGCCTGTGAGATTCGCCGTCTGGGTCTGCACGATCTTCACATCTCATCTACTCGTTAGAACTGCTTCAGGTTAGTTAAAACTGACGACCAGTTGTCGGATCATAAATAATGACAGCCAAATTGTCTGTGTTCTTGATTCTACTAGAATCACACGGGCAGCATAGTGTGTGATTACTGCTCAGCGCTGCCACGACTAGACGTGGGGTAGGGAACGCGAATACTCGGTCGTGATCAAATGGACTGCGGAATAGACTTATCCAAAAATTAATGTCTCGACCTAGCGATCCGTCCATGATTGTACGTTATCCGTTTCTCTTTCTAGAATTTGTTCGGGAATTTTTTCTTTGCGTGTTCAAGAAATTAGCGCGAATGAACGAAGAATCGGGATGTATGTCGCAAACTTAGTCTGTCCACACTTAGCTTCTCAGTGTGCTGTTTACCTGTTATCAGTATTGTTTCCCAAGCTAATCTTTTGTGGACTATACATTATTCACGGTCCAGGTTTACATTCTTGTGGCCTGTAGGTCAATCTGCAGCAGTGTTACTGTCAAAGGCCGACGCTTTATTCGGAATAGGGATTTTTAAAATGTCCTTTCGATGTTCAGTAACCGTATCACAGAGCCATGTTTCTAAATGAACGGCCATCCTGTATTATTTTCGAGACCGGTTTTTACTTACTTACAACTGCTGTTTTTTTTACATTTGGCGTTGTCTTTTGGTAAATTTAAGACATGAGGTCAATACTGACAATTGCATCTGTCGGTCGTCGTTTGAGTTTGTCTATGATTTTCATTG
>LOND01005052.1:0-17250 GCA_014220965.1 Paragonimus kellicotti
CTTGCCAACCAGAAGCGAGTCAATGACAAGTTGGAGTCTTCTCTGGATTTGCAAAATCCCCTGAAATCCGTAAACCTATTAACTCGTGACCTTGAACGTATGACCTTACGGTACAGTTAGTGTCTGGCTGGTGATGGGAGGTGACAATTCTAAGCTGAGCTACCGGAATGTTGTCGTACAACTTACAACAAAAACTCAGGTAATTCTCATTTTCGTACTTTTTACTTGTAGCCTGTGGACGCTAATGACAATGAATTCTGGGATCAGTTTTGGACTGATGTTTCAATTGGCGCGCATGATATATTCGTCTTGATACCTGCTGGGGAAATTCGTGCATTGCGGGAAGAATCGCCAAATAATCTCGCTACACTCAGTTACAAGGCTGTTGAACGTTTATCGCAAATCGCGGAAGCTTCATTCCCAACTCCAAAGGATCAGCAAGTTGGTAAGAAATGCATTTTTAAGGTACATTTTCAACAGCTCTGAACTGTATCAGACTACTTACACGTCTGCTACCATATATTTTTGAAGATCCTGAATGGAGATCCTTTTTTTGGTCAGCTCTTCCGTCTGGAACAGACTCAGCTGTAGATGTAATAACGTGAAATTGGTTCATCGTTTTTTTAACTTTTGAAACAGAAGAATGTGTTCCTCTCGCCCAAAGCCTCATATCAGCTCTATGTGTAAGTCTCAACACCAGTTTTTACTTAACATTCCAGGATTTGCTGTTCTGTCCGGACTTCACTGTACACTCCATTCCAAAAAACGGGCCCGTGAGTTTGCGCGTTGCTTTATTCAGTCGTCCTCATGAAAACTCTAGTGTCATTTTGCTGCACACACATTTGTGTCTAAAAATTAGTTACATTAATCATAGTTGGTTTCCAGTGGTTGCATTCACAAGTGGAACATTTGGTCGGAGGTGTTCACGAGATTAACGTCTATGGTTTGCTTGCCGCCGTATAGTAATTCTTTACCCCAGCAGTCGATCTGTACATCGCTAATTCGATTCAAGATTCATAAAACATCTAATTTACAAAGTGGTGTGTATTGTCGGTACACGTTTACTGCAGTGAGAATGAGGTAGTTGAGGAACTGCATTCGGTTGAGATTAACAGGCTAATGTGCGATGTTAGTGGTTACGGCCTGAACGTCACCTAAATGATTGATATGCATTGGGGGTGTTCTGGTGACCACTGCGCTAAGTTGCCGGCGTCATGTGAGTAACTGGTGGAAAAACTGGTCTAAAGTAAATAGTTCACATCCTTATTTGAGGATCAATGCTAGGTGTAGACTAATCACTTTCACTGTTTTTTTTTGTTGCGGAGCTGGAAGTATCAGATTTGTATAGTATTCCCGTCTCAAGGTATTCTGGTGTGAATCACTTGTACGGAATGTATGGCTTCACAGCAGATTCGATCGCAGTTTGACAGTCAGATTGTTGTCCATCTGCTCTGATCACGTGAACTGCTGAAATGGTGAGAGTATGTGAGGTGTGTTGAGTGTTGAAGCAGCTAGCAGCAGTCGAAAACCTAGGGTGGTGGCGCCATTTTTTTTACAACAATGGAATGATTGAATAGATGACTACACGTTGAGGGAAAAATGACAACAGGGAAGGTACATGAGGCTATATGTGCCCGGCTATCAACGGCTATCTTGGGATAATCCAGTTGTCTAGCTGCTTTTTGAATGCATCGATTGACAGTGCCAGGACAATCGTCGCCGGAGTGCATTCCATGTCGAACAGACTCGGACAGCAAAACTATGTCCGTCTACATAAGAGGCTACTACGTGGTATAGAGACCTTGTACTTATGGCCCCTGAGATTCACTGTGTCGCCTAGTGTGAAACGACTTTTGTTGGGGGCGATTGGGGTATCAAAGGATTTTCAATGTTAGTTCAAGGTTGCTTCTCAAACGCCTGTAGACTAGGAGGAATAGTTCCAGTTTTGAAAGACGGTCCTCATACGACAAGGAAGATGGATCCTCAATTTTTTTCGGTGGTGCTCCTCTGGATGGCTCCTAGAGCAGTTACGTCTTTCTTGAGGCGCACATGCCTGAATGTTAACTTCCGGCGGTGGCCTTACCAGTATGCTATAGATGCGTGAGAAGGTATCGGTTGAGGAACTTCCGAGAACGTTACTAGACATATGTTAGCTTGCTATTGGCTTTCTTTGCCAGCAGCATAATGTTAGTATTAGGGAAGGAATCTGATGCAACAGTGGTCGCGCTCCTAGTGGACAATGGCTAGGGTAGTGCCACTGATGCGGTTTGTTCTAATACTGTTATGACGAGCGTGTATAATATATAGAGCAACCAGGTCCCTGTAAGTCTTTTGCATCTTCAACGTTGCGTAAAACGCACCAAAGCTTCATATCATCATACAGCATACATTGCAACAGAAGGGTTACTTACACGTGGGGGTCGTCTACGTAGTTCAGACAAAACAATATTTGCGGATAGCTGATAAGGATCTTGTGAGTAGGGTAAACTAGCCACATCGTGGTAATACCACGTTGGTTGGTTGACGGTCGATTCTGGAACACTTGTTTGGAGCGTGTCAGTGTTACTCCTGATCCAACGGATAGTTATACAGACATATGTTGTCGAAACAACGGGCATTAAAAATATGAGAATTTAAAACCTATTCATAGGATAAACGAATAAGCGGCGACCACGTTATATATATATATATATATATATATATATATATATATATATATATATATATTTTGATAACGGATCCTAGTGTGGATTTGAAACGTCACAATAAATCGTTCACTACTCAGTGTGTGCCCTTTTAAATACTTTATATATATATATATATATATAACACGGATATAAATATAACAGTCTGGCACCAAAAAGACATAGAAAGTAGAAAATGGGTTAGCACATTCAGAATATAAATTCCCCATGCAACAGGCGATGAATATGACCGTGATATCTTAAACTCCCATGATGTTACTCTTCTTAGTCAATCCCAGGCTTCAAAAATAACGTTTTGATGATCACCGGGTGAGGTGCATTAAGCGTGCGACCAAAAAAGTACATAAAAACGTTGAGGAGATATTGCACTACGTATATAGATGTTTACGTTGATATCCTTGATTATGAGTCGCTTGAAAGCATAGCTGCTAACATGAGTGTACCAACATCAGAGATGACACACGTTGAAAAGTAACTTCCCGCTTATGCTCCGACTTCACTCAGAGAGACAAACGTCTGATTATGGGACTTCCGTTACTGGTATACCTTCTAGGACGGCAAGTGTGGTCAACATGACCAAGATACCGGAGATCACCAGTAACCCACCGCCTCCCGCCTAATCAAAAAACCTGGTACAGCCGACCTCGAAAAGGGTCGGTCCTAGCTCAGATAGTACCCGTTACACATATGAAGGCAGACACTACCCCCGGATAAGAGCACGCAGGTAGGCATATGTATATGGCGGTGTACGTTTACTATTATTCTTTCTCTAAAGAACGAAGTGTCAGAATTGTGATAGCTTACTGACTTAAATAAGTCCAAGATCGCAGATGTACTGGAGACATGGCTAACGCAGGACATAGCAAACCAGAAGATTGATCCTCCTGTTTACTCTATCCTTCTTAAGGACCGGTTAGTCAACAGAGGGGGAGGTGTAGCAGTCGACGTCGGTGCTCAATTATGCGCAGCCCTGAACAGAGACCCAGGTCTAGTTTCACTCGATGAGTCCCTGTGGATAAATGTTAGAACATCCTACTCATCACAAGTCATTGTCGATGTCATGCACTGTGTCCCGTCCGTAGCCCAGAATGGGATGGAAGAATGCACAGTGCCATTAGACGGAGGACCGTAGCACTTGGATATCGCGCCATCGTTCTAGGCGACTTCAACTTCCTGTATGCAGGTCTTTTCAGCAGGCTAACGCCCGGTACTGTGGCCACTGAGTTCTGCAATCTCGTACTGGAAGTAGGATTCACCGAACAGGTCAACCAACCCACGAGGTGCGGAGAAGGCCACAGGCCATCCCGAGTAGACATGGCGTTAACTACTGAACGCCACACAGTGGATATCATCGAAACTGTTGCGCCATTGAGTGAACACCGCGATAACTAGGTCAGTCTCACTCTACACTTCACGTCACGCCTATAGGCCGTCTTTGCCCAACCTCCTTACCAAGCGTCTAATGAAAAAGAAGCGGACCTTTTGGGATGCGTTTCTTCTTAAAGGAGACGACGCTTCACATTTGGCATACCAACGTTGTAATCAGTGAATAGCAACCGTACTGTCGATCACAGGGTTCACCAAGTGTCAGTTGTAAGGTTCATTGCTGACCGTATCAAAAGAATCTTCGGGCACATGGCTTCCCCGATCAAGTCGAAAGCTTCTGCGTCATCACTCTAAGATCTTCAGGACTCCATACTTCTTATTCTAAGACAACAGAGAGATTACGTGTTCAACATGCATCTGTCTTCAGCAACCCGTCGAGACAGAACCATGCGCCGCAGTTTCCAATCCTAATCGTCCTTCCAATTCATCTTCTAACTTCACCCAAGCTAACGTACGCGCCAACTTACTGGTTGATGGGTCACCGGAGCTGGATGAGATACCATCACTCATGCTGAAAGGATGTACAGATGAACCGGAAGAACCGCCTGACCGTTTGTTCGAACACTTATATTTTACTTGCAGGCAGGCGCCATCTCTTCCATCTACAAGGGCGGAGACCGGACGAAAGCCAGTAACTGTAGACCGATTGATCTACTACCAGGCATGTCAAAATTAATGGGGAGCACACAGAACAATTTCTTGAAGGACCACTTAAATATCCACTCACTGTTGGCATTGGGGCAGCACGGTTTCAGAAACATTCACTGATGCACGACCAACCCACTGGTTGCCGCTGACTAGTGGACAAATGCTGCCGAAGAACGCCTCCAAGTTGATGCTGTGTTTCTAGATTTCACGAATGCGTTCGATAAAGTAGATCACAGTATACTACTGGACAAACTGAATAATATGAGCTTACGTAGTGAGGCTTACTTATGAATCAAACAATACCCATCTTGTCGCACATACACGGTTGGAGTGAATGGTGAACTATCCAGGCTATTCAACACCACAATCGGTGTGCAACAAAGCTATGTACCGGGTCCTCCATTGTTTTGTCTGAGCTCAGGGACACCGAATCCAAAAATGTACATTCGAATCCTGAGTTATTTGCATTACGTTAAAGCTGTTTCATGTCTCTGTTAGAGTAGAAGCTTTTGTGTGTAATTGAGTTTACATCTGTACTTGTCGACCTATTATACCGAGTGTTTTTAAGCCACTAACGCTCATAATAGCGTGATTTACGACCTTTGCATTGTGGAGCGCCTAGTTCTATCCTGCTAGACAGTAGTTGACCTCACTTCGGTCAGTCTACTTCTCAGTACAGAAGAAGCTTCCAAACTATTGTATTAGGTTGTTATTCATTATCAACATTTGTCAAAGTGTGCAAGTCGCTTGAAGTCGTCCTTTTTGGTACTAGTGTGAATTGAATAAGTTGATGTAAATAAGAGTCTTATAACGAGGGTTGGTAAAGTTGGTTGATAGCCAGGAAATGGAGTTCTGTCCAGATGCTATTCTGGGGCGGTTAAATGGTAAGAAAGTAAAACCGATTACTGCATAAAACGTCATATACCTTCGCGGAAATTTTAAGTTATACGGGTTATTTACTGACATGGCACACATTCACAACGATTTAATAGTTCGACTTTTGCAGACTCTTTGTGGCGCTTGACCTAGAGTGACTATCTTTTTCGATGGCAATCATGTTTCTGAATAGCATATTGACGATCCCCTTGGAACGTCTATCATTATCTTTATTGACTTTTGGATCGCTTGTTAGGTTTTAAATATAATGTATCATCCAGTGTATCACATGGTAGCACTCGCAGTGAGGCTTCACAAAGTAATATCCCACTCAAGCATTCTTCAGTGTTCGTGTTCTTATACCTCGGACCCAAGTCATACTCTGACTACCAGGCTGCCGTTTCCAACTCAACCCACCATACGTAAGCAGGACACGGCATAGTAAGTGGCGGGGTGGTATTCACAAGGATGTGACCAAGGCAACGAAGCCCTAGAATATCTCGCGCAAGGGCCGACGGTCTGTGCTTCCGGAAGACATGTCGGCGAAGTTCGTCACTGTTAACAGGGTGTTCCCACTGCACACCGCTAATTCTTCGACGACGCAAGTGCATGAAATCACACACCCTGTGAACGTTTTCCGAGCGGGTGAACCAGGTTTAACAGCCGTACAGTAAGACCGCTCTTACAGTGATTTTTTGCACTCCCACGGAAAGACCGAGAGAATGCTGCCGTCACAAGTGACGTAAGCTGGTAAACGCTTTCCGAGCCCTAGCTATGCGACCTATTACTTTGTTATACATCTAACACACCCACTCTCCTGATGTGGCCCCCAAGGTATATGAACTTGTCGACTACTTCCAGCGACCCACCATCAAAATTGATAGCTGGCGCAGTCCTGCCAATCTAACAACAGCAGCTTGCAATTAGAAAATGCAAGGGCTATATCAAACTGACGAACTAAATTCTCTGTTCCGTCTAAATTGTTACAGGTTCCCTTTGAAACCTCACAGTTTAGAGAAGTGTCGTCTGTATATTCTGTCTCGAGTTTGGGGGTGTCCGGAAGCAGTTACACACCGTCGCATTTACAGTCGTCAGGGTGCATTCTGAGATTTTGTTCCATTGCAAAGGTGAATAGTAAAAGGGAGGCTGGACAACCTTTTCGTACCTCGTTGGGGTGTTGAGTGTTGGCGATACACTGTCATAAACCCCAGCCATATTAGTTCGAGATCACCGTGGATTTTGACATTTACAGCAGGATTGGGCTTGTTGAATTTCAGTGCCCTTTTATTTTGTTGCTGCACTGCTCAGTACAGTTAGCACGTAATCGTTTTTCTCTACTGCATACATGTTTCACTCAATTCCTGCAGTTTACCAATTTCATTCGTCTGTTTAGGAAGGTCCCGAAGATATGCACACCATCGACAGTTGTGAATACATCTGGCAGGCCGGTGTTGGCTTCGCTCAAAATCCCGCCCACAACAGCTCGCACGATCTCAATCGGACTGAACTTTTAAAGTTACTCCTGACCTGCTTTTCCGAGACAATGTATCTAGATAGGGATGAAGCTCAACGTGAACAAAACCGATGGGTTTCCTACTTCACCAGCGCCAACAACCGTCACGCGTTGCCGCTGTTTGCATCGTTGTTGAATGTCGTATGTGCCTACGATCCTGTAGGATTCGGGCTGCCGTACAATTATCTCATGTTTTCGGACACACGTGAACCGTTAGTAGAAGTCGCTCTGCAGGTAAGTAGTCCTAATGATTTCCTATGTTCCTCTGCGTTCGTTGGAGATAGTATGTGGCAAGGTTATTAATGGCATATTTTAGGTGCAGTGCTGTACCGCTTATTACAGCCGCATGAACGCCAAAGCTGTTCCTTTCAGAGATTGACACAGATTCGGCAACGTAAGGACCATAACTAAGTGGGCATGCACTTCTGTGAACTTTTCCAGAATAACACTGGTGACTTACAATCACAGCATCCTCGTCCAGTGACATGAAAGGTCGTACGTTCACTCTTTCATTAATTTACTTGCACAACTTTGTAGTTTATTTCGAACTAACTTTTAGGAGCATTTCTGCGTTGCACGAAGCGAACCAACTGGCCTTTTTGGTCTTTCACAAAACATCAAATCCTAATTTTCCTTAGTGATTTTTCCGCTGCAGTGGTTTCATTCACTCAGCAATGGTCGAGGAAAGTGAAGTCGTTATCTAAAAAGTCGTTATCTGAAATCGCTCGTTCGATCAGTTCATACAATTTTCTAGTGACTCTAAACATCGAAGCAGTGATCTACAAAGCGTAAGTCATTGCGTGAAGGAATCGAGTGAGATGTGGAGGGGACAGTCAAGAATGACAAAACAAGAACAGACCCGGTCGGTGAACCTAAATGTTCTATTTTCGTTGGGTTAAACGGGTGTCCTGTCATTGTTACACGGCCACGGTAAAGGTCGTACTGTTCTTGTGAAAAATGTTCACTACTATCTGGAAGAGGTATTCCCGGTTTGGACAGCACTTTACCCCTATCTTCCCAGCGATTCATCTGTTATTCCTCTTGATTGTACTTGACCATATCGTACCATGAATCGCGTCTTCGTTCGTTGTAACGGTAGCAGAGAAATTTCAAGTGAACAAAGTTTCAAAGAAACAACGGATAATTGGAGTTAATCATCGTCGGGGTGCCGCACGTTTTGAACTGCTAAACTCTTCTGTCTGCCGACGTTCCCATCCATTGGGCTGAGTGATCATAATTTCGTCAGGTTAACACTGCAAAATTCATTTCTAATGACTCTGAACCTGACGAAGGGGTATGGTTGCGCAGGTCGCTGTTCATCGCAACTGTGGCGTGGGATATTCTGGAAGGGGGTAAAATGTTTTAAAAATAGAAGTGAATGAAAATAAGGCCAAACAAAAGAACCATACGTATGCTGTTGTCTATGATTATGCTGAATAGGAGGGAGAAACCTAGGCATTTCCAGCCCGTTCTGACAATTAATGTTCATATGTGTCTATACTCTCTTTTTTTCAATCACCTGCTTTGTTTTACGCTCTTCATTTTTCTACACCAGTTCTGTAACATCCTTGTGTGCCATGTTGTTCCAACTGAATCGAACTAGTGATTTTCTCTATATGGGTCTTCTGGGTTTAGAACTGTGCTTTATGAATTGGTATTTCGGACTGTCGTCCAGTGACCAAGCGATTCGTAGACGACCCTAGAGGGTAGCCAAAACAATGAGAGCTCCATAGCCTACGTGCACTACTGACAAATTAATCGTTCAATAGTCTATACAAACGTCAGATATGTTCAGTTTAACTGAACTAATCAGTAGTTATGTAGCAGTGCGCTTGACTGTCAAGTGGGAATAACAAACAAGTACCAATACTACACAGAATGTTGGGGCTCACGACGAAGAGGACACCAGTGACAAAGGTTGCAGTCTAAACGGGCACGTAGGCACAATTATTTCAAGAGGCAGACCTCAAGGTTAAGCCATCAACCAGTAGGAGAACGGTCAAGTTATTGGCAAAGTTATGCATCAAAAGGTAAATGGAAGAGTGGGTCAAATATGTGCGATCTGGGGGTCACAATTGTTCATTCGAGAAAGTAAGTAGACTGTGATTAGCGTTCGTGGCCGATTTGTGTTCCGTTCGGACTGCTGTCTTTTCACGCCTCCTCTAGAAATCTAATCTAGTGCTTATGTTGTTAACTATCGTTCAAGTTGATTTCCTTTGTATTTTATGCATCTTAATTTTCTCGCCTGTTATCGTTTTATCTTCGTGTTCACTTGTTTTCTTTTTCATTTCTTCCATCCTTGAATTACTCGTGTTCCATATCATGATCTAGCAACCAGGTTCAAAGTTCAGCTCAGTGCGCGCTCGTCATTAACGGATGAGTGTATAATATACGTTGAGTAAACCGTAAGTGGTGGACTTGCTCATTGGTTGCTGCAAATTTTTCCTGCTGAAAGGTATGCACTAGAGGTCTTGGCAAGTTAAACGATTGTACAAAATAAGGTGGTATAAGTAGTAGGTGTTTAACGATCAGCCTTCACCTGATGCACGCGAAGTTGTTGTCACTCGCTAGATATGCGTTCCCGGTAAACCCCGATCACTTATTCTGCCATACGAACTGCAGGTACTGGAGTCTGCAGTTACTGACTTGATCGCGGGCTATTTGTGCCGTTTATCTCGGACCCAGTGGGATTCGTTGTTTCTGCATATTTTCTAAGTGCTCTTGAAGTTTGTACCAATCTGTAAGCTTCATTCACTCGGAGATTAACGGCAAAAACTGATCAACCTTGTCGACTTTGTTATAAGTGTTTCAGGTTTACTAGTTGAACATACATTCACGATAGTTTGTCTATTAGGGGAGTATCTGTGGAAGCATAGCCTGAGTTCGGCAGGCTGTGATAAATTTCATTAAGATACATTGCCTTATTCATTGGTTCAATGAAGTTGCAACTAATAAGGTGATCAATTTGAAACAAACATGATGGAACATGTGAATTAAAGTTACGTAACCCATTCAACTATAAAGTCGCTTATTGTTATCTGTCATGCTCTGTAGTACCCGATTACGCTTTTCGTATGTAGACAGATTGCCTAATTGAATATGATGACATGCGAAGCTTGGTATTGATCAAAATTCACACCATCTCAATGTTGTGTTTGTGGACGCCGATTGGGTGTTAACTGTCTACATATCGATCGGATGAGTCAGCCAATGACCAATCCAAAATTCGGATAGTGTAAATTTTGATCAATACCAAGCTTCGCATGTAACCGTGTTTAGTTTTTTCTTCCTCTATACCTGTAACAGCCTGATGGGATTGTTTAGCTCTAGATAGTAACGATCCGGGTTACGCTGAACGTTGATATCTAAACCAGATTTGGTTGACGCGGTCACGAAAACCGTTGCCAATCGCTAATGTTCATCCTCACTATGTGCGACTAGCGCTCTATCATCTGTGAACAACAACATACACATCGTTACTGTACACAGTCGAATTTGGGCACCGAAACTTCGAATATTCAGGAGGCGACCATCGACGCGGTATTCAGCTCTATCACCGTCCTCCGAGATCTGAAGAACAACTGTTAGCATTGCAATCACATAAAAACTAAATAGGGTTGGGGCTAAAACAGTCTTGCTTCACGACAGTGATAATGTCGCACCGTCAACTCAATGAAATACTTCTTGCATTCTGAGACGTGAACTTTCAGCGATTGGTCCACATGACTTAACCTTCTACCTCATACCCAAGTGCAACCATTTAATTGAATTGACGAACTGACCTGATGATTCACACTTACCAGGTACCGTCTGCAGCGTCTCCGGATTCACGGACTCAAAAGCTTAGGTGAAATCCACAAACAGGACATACAGCGGCTAGTTACATTCACGAAACTTTTCGATCTGTCGGGCAGCAAGCACCTGGTTGAGATTTGATTCGCTCGGAATCCACATTGCTCTTCGGGAACATTGACCTCCATCACTTTTGAATGCAGTCATTTCGGCAAGACTTACCAGCACTTTTCGCCCGCAGTTCAACAAGGTGATGGCCCGATGACTGTCAATACATTGCGTGCTACCGTTACCTTTAAACAAAGGTGCCTTCAGACCATCCATGAACTCATGAGTTGCTACTCAGATAGACTGAACCAACTTGGGTAGGCCACTTTCCAGCATTGGTCCGCTATCACAGTATGCAGATACTTCTATCCTATCTAAGCAGATGCTGCATTTATGCTGAAGCACCGTATCTGTAATTTGCAGTATGAGGAGCCTTTCTGAGTCTAGCGTGTCTCTTCGCCCTCTGAATATAAATCAGGAGCCAGAGCAAGCAAACCTTTGACATTTTGTTGTGGCAAACTTCACGATCACCCAATCACTGTTAGCAGGACAGTTCAATAGGCTTTCAGTATGCTGACATCAGTCTTTCTATATGTCCGCGTAGATATAGACGGGTCGCACAACAGGTGAGCCATATGTCATCTATACCTAGTGACTACGTATACTGATTATAGCACCATACGAGACGCAATGTATCACGCATCATATATATATCTCATCTGATGAGCGGTGCGAGCGAACACAGTCAAGCACGCGTCGCGGGAAGATGCCCGTTCGCGTCTCTGAGTCGAGAGCTGAGTCTCTTGTTATGCAGTGAGCGTCGGATTCGATGCTCTATCTAGCGCAGCCGCGTCGAGGATAGGTCGTCTCATATGTCTTGTCCTTTATACTAGAGTAGATTTACGCCACTATTATGGACACGACACTCTCAAAACAGGAGTGATAGGTACTCATTCTGTCTTACTGATACACACAGACCACAGCGGATGCAGAGAGCGCAGGACTGGTACGATAACTGTAAGAGAGTAACTATAATCTATCTGATTTTGACACACAACCTCAATATCGACGCGCAGAAGTGAGGGATCGCACGCACACTGCATTGTTTTTTCGTCGAACAAATCCGGCCATTTCTGGCGCCGTATACCAATCGTCTCGATGACTGCTGCCGTTATCTGTTCCTTGAGATGCGATGTATCAGCAGAGCAGAGTATGTATATATGAGTCTATCGCTCGATGCGAGAGACCACGCGCGAGAGGCGAGTGTAGTATCGACGAGCAAAGTGTGAGCGAGAGTAACAACTGAGCTTGACTGTGATTAATGCGGAAGCATGCGAGATTGAGTTATGTAATCGTTTGACGTCCAGTTTCTCTCTGGATGACCTACAATAAACAACTTTGCAAACATGAACAAGCAGTCTGTTTCTGACCAGCTTATGATCCGTGTTGTATTCAGTCCCGCGCATCACTCGCGTGATACGCACTTCACTAATGTCGCGCTGCCGCACAATCACGTAGTCAAGCAAATGGTGATGACCACTTCGTGGATGGGTCCACGTCGTGATGTCGCTCGCATCCAGCTGGAATAAGAGTGTTTGTAATAGTCAACTCGTGAGTAGCACGGGGGTCGAGCAGACGATCACCACTGCCTTCGGGCTGGAGGACCTCTGGTCAAGCCGTTGATTCGCTCGCAACTCACCGAACGATCGCATTCAATACAGGCCACACTGCAAATTTTGGTCAATCGTTTCGTATCTTCTGTTATAGTCATGCTTTATGGCGGTACAGCAAACCGAACGTTTTTTCTCATTGAAAAGCTGAGACCATCTGTCAGCCGTGTAAGTATTTTTAAAAACCGATGAACGATGAGTTACACATAGCTGACCCCGGTTGTTGAAATAAAAAGGAATTCCAGTTTAAACGGTACTGTATACGGAAAGTTAATACACCAATCTCAAATGTATACGTCCGTACGGTGAGCAGTTTACTAATTGGCTCCGGTTAACCGGTAAGACCATTGTCCGGACAACACGTAAAACCATAAATGAGCCAGTCTGAAAACCGTTCGTCTGCAAGACAAACTCGCGAGCTTTCAGACCTTGGGTAAATAATCCCAAGGAAGCTGTTAGGCTTATTGGCTTGGCCTGATGCAGGCGGATCAGATCGGGTAGTCTGTAAAAACAGGGATGGACGAGTTAGACCGACCAGATCGGCCACACAGATATGGTGAGAAATGAACCTGTGCGTGCTGGCTCGCAACCAATTAAACTCGAGCTAAGATTAGTGGATGAGCTATAAGGGCTAGACTCTATAGACAAACGACGGTTGGCCGACTGAAGAATATTAAAGGAATTAGGAAGCTCAGAGTAGGAAATAGGACACGTCATGAGTTTGCGCCATGAATACACCGAATCCTTTTTATCTTGGTATGGGCAGCTTGGAAATACGCTTGCAGTTTATGGCCAATAAGCCTCATGGCTATCAACTTGACTGTGGAACCAGTTTGTAGGTCTTGTTCACTTCGTACGGTGGCCTTAATGACCACTTTCTATCCTTTTCACTTTTTGATGTAGTTATTTCATTTTTCAGTGTCCTGCTGTGTCATTTTGCCGAGTCTCTACATAGGTTTGAGACAACTTGAAAGGTTCCTGTGTTAATGCTTCATATTTCCATGGTCGTTTAAACTAAACGGATCGTGTTAGCACAGTTGGGCAAAGAGCATAAACACACATCATACGAAAGTATTAAAACTGTTTGAGGGTCTATAATGACAGCCACTTGAATCGAGTTGAGTCAACATGCATCAGTGGACCACGGTAGTCGTACCATACTGGGTGATGAAGAGGAGAGGTGAAACTGAGGTGGAATAAGTGTCCCCTTCTTGGCGAACACAGCCATGTCTCAGGTGTGTACAGTAGACGTTCACTGGTTTGACTCAGTTAGAACGTCTGTTTGTTTTAATCCCCGTACAATGTGCTGTATTCGTTTCCACTCCTTGTCCCATTGCAATAGTGTTAACCACTTAGTTTGAACGAAACCCAAACCTGATAGAACAGTACCAAGAATCCCCTCCTAGGATCATCTTGAACTAACCTCTGGTCGCATTGAAGTAATATCATGACATGCAAAAGTAATATCGATATACCGTAAAGTGGAAGTGCTATGTATACAGTTGAGCCGTATGATGAAACACTGTTTGGTATCACTTTAAGAATTGCTCACTGTCTCATTTTCTATCTCTCATTTGGTAACGTACCTTGAATGAAGTGTACTTAGCTAGTCTTCGAGTTCTGTACCCTAATACCAGTTGTTGTTACTGAAATCTGATTGATTACACTGACATGAGACCAGTAATTGTCACAAATTGATTCAAAAACCTCAGGCTATGTTCAAAACAAGTTTCGGCGTGTCTAATATATCTTATAACTAGTTCGGACGTGCGTACAAAAATTTAAAAAAATAGTTCACCATCATTCAACATGTCCACTGATGTGTTGATGGTCGGCGATTGAACTCATTGCACTGCAGTGTCTGATCTCAGTGCCCATGGGCTTTAAAATGTTGTTCTGTGCAGCCGGACTGCGCTAATGGATGATACGGTGCAAACCGATAATCTGGGCGCGCGTGCTGTAATTGATGACAACTCCCTGCCTTCGGAAGATAGGGAGCGCGCGACAGCAGCCAAAGTCAAATGACTGTTTGACATGTAACTTATCCGTTTCGAAACTAGCAATGTACGCTTAATGATCGATGCTTGTCGAATGAACCGCGAAAATAAGGTAGCTCTGTGATAACTTCTCACTACAAATTTCGTTGTAGCTGGTTAATGCTCGGTTACCGCAACTTTTGTTTGGGTTTGGATAGCCTGTTTGTATGCATTCCCTGTGTGATGTTTTATAATACATAACGCCGAACACAGCATTATGTAAAGGCTAGTTGTTATCGTACTGTGCGATCTTTGTCTGACACTAGGCAGATTTCCTTGGTCAATGACCTCTTGAGAACACAGTAACGCGACGAGTTCACGGAGTTGTGTTGGCCAAAATCGTCCTAGTTTATTTTCACTATGTGCTTTTCTTATATTACCCGTTTTTACTCAAAGGTGTTATGTATTGTGCTGGAGACGGAACACGCAACTGATTCACCCTTCTCTCATCCGAGGCGGGCTTACCGGAACTGGTCCGGCCGCTTGTGTTCGGAAGCAGATGATGTCAGCGCAACCAGCGGAAACACAGTAGCCAGCCTCAGTCGCGCCGGAAGTGCGGCCGGTGAGATGAATTTGTTTGTGAACTACATGTCCAGAATCCATCGGGATGAGGTGAGTTTTGTTTTCTGAAGAGGCAATCTGTCCAAACTTTGAGCCTGTCCTCCTCAGTATAAGATGCTTCGATCAACCTGTTTTACTACGTACTTGTATTCATTGTTTTCCACTCTTTTCACTCTCAGGATTTCGCATTCATCCTTTCCGGTCTGACTAGATTACTGAATAACCCGCTGCAACAGACCTATTTGCCCGGCTCAACCAAAAAAGTTCAGATGCATTACATATCAACACAGATGATACATTTTGTTTTTTCCGGCTTCCTTCAAACGGAAGTCTTGTGCCTCCACCTGGAATGTGTATCAGTGGAGAAAATCTAAATAGTTGCGCAGACCTCTGCAACTTGGACGGCAACCTGCTGACAGATCCACCAGTGAACCGCGAGTTTTCAGCTCGTGTGGCAAAGGTTAGCGCTGCATTCGGACGGCTTGAAAACCACAGTCCCGAAGATGAACACTAGACTACATGTCTACTGCACAATGGTGCTGTCTGTGCTGTTGTACAGCAGAGAACCTTGGGCATTGTATCGGTAAAATGCGCAGTACCTGAGCCGTTTTCATCTTCAATGAGGGCACATCTTGGGTGTTCGCTGGTCGGACTTGGTTCCGAAAACTGAGGTACTCCGTCGAGAGGACACGGACCGGGTGAAAACCATGCGAATGCCCAATCAGTTTCGTTGAGTAGGATACGTCCGTAGCATGGTCAACGAATGGATCGCCGGTGGTTATCCGGGTCGTTTCCAAACAAGTCCTTCGCATTGTATTATCGCCTTTAGATCCTGGGGTGACTTAACTTACCCCCAGACCGTCTGGATTTCTATACGGTCCGGCGGGCTTCAGATGTTCAATCAAGCCGACATGCGCTACCAATACAATTGACTGCACGTGGTATACAAAGGAGTTGTAGATGCCGTGTGTCGTAGTGATATGACTATATGGCACTGTGACGAATGCGGCCGCGAATGCACTGGTCATCTCAGACTTGAAGGTCATCAGCGTATTCGTGGTACACTATCAGCGAAGAGACAACGAGTACATTGGGCGTAAGTAGGTTATATCCGTTACACCAATGTTTTCGTAATTATCAGGCAACGGCTATCGTCGTTCGTTGAACCACCCGCTCTTCTTTTCCAGAAACCTGGATGATCATGGTCTAGTGTCCATTCTTTTGTAAGCTTCGTGGGTGAATTGTATGATGAAGGTACTGTTTGTCTTATCGTCCAACTTTAAACTTGTGTGTTTTCTCTCTCCTATAAGTTCGCAACAATTTACTGCTGTATTGAACTACTTCTGGTTCTTTACTGACAACATCTCAGATTAAAACTTATCACTAGGATTTCTATTGTTTGCTCTCGAGGGACAGCGGTTTACTTTTATATAAATCTACCTCTGATTAATGATCATTGGTCGGCTGGACCATAAAGATTTCCACTCACACGTCTCCTGATCTTTGTACTTCTGGATTTAACTTATCATCATCATCATCATCATCATATCAGCCATGAGCCTGACCAAAGGTACTGTGGCTCGGGCTGCCGCTCACCTCAACAGTGACGTGGAATATCCTAGAAGAAAACGTTACTAAGAAAGGTTGAAAATTAATAGAAGATTAAGCGAAAGAACAGAAAGTGGTATGGATGCAGGTACGCCATTGACTGCGGCACACTGCCATCTCTTCCGCGATCTGAGTGATAACGAGGACTCCAACCACGCACAGCGCAGCGGACACCTACCCACCTTACTCAGTGGAGCAGTCAGGGTTCTCATATTTCGTGACCACGTTGTCGCTTGACCACCACGTGGTTTCACCCAACTGTTGGTGGTCTCAGCATATAATGCCCGGTACGGTAAACGATCAGCTGACATACGGAGAACGTGACCTAACCATCGCAGGCTGTGCAATGTGAGTAGTTGACCGATCGATCGCGCAACCCCAACGTTCCGGAATACGCGCCGGCGAAT
>LOND01005053.1:24547-37342 GCA_014220965.1 Paragonimus kellicotti
AATCTGAAGAGCAACGTCGACGTAGCGGTAACTTCGAATTCAATCCGTGCGCGCTAATTAGTTTTGATCGCGCGTTACATCCCTAACCAATGAGTTAATTTCAGGCCAACCTTTGTCAGACGTTCGTATTACAACACTTCACAACAGCGCGCCGTTGATCATTGTAGCAACACTTGCAGTAAGATGTAAAAGCTAGCTTTTAAGGCCCTGTGCCTCGACCGTAGCCTACCTTATTGCATGACTTTTATTGCACTCGTCCATATAGTACATAATACTGGTTTTCTATTGTTCGTTGTTTGCAATTCATAAGAATGACGTCACACTCTTTGTGGTGTTATTTAAACACATTATCAAATGTAGCGGTGAGCCGTGTGTAACCTCAGCGGTTTGTATCGTTTTTACACCTTCTATCAAGCGTAACTAATTTGTTGGATGAAATCACCGTGAGTTAATCCATGCTCTGTTTTCGGAATTGCCTCAATCCGCTTCTAAAACTTTCACACGGAAAAGCATAAGTTGTTAATCGCGTATACGAAATCCCAAATCTACCTACTTATCCCCTAGGTTGTGCATTTGGTAACCAACTGCTCTTCCGGTTATGAACTAATCTGATATGCATTTTATCATTAATCTGCCAATCTTCGTTTTTGTCTTAATGGCGGTAATCGTATGAACGATGCTGATACTCATCTTTTGGTCACAAGGATTTTCCCTGATTTGAGTTCGTCCAATAGGATGGACTCGTAAACTCGACCCCTAGAAATCAATGAAGGTTGTTACAAACGCATTTCTATTGCGGCCCCGTTCCCACTATCCCATATGGACGAACACCGGTGTATGCGTCTGTCTTGTAAGCGTTGGCAGCCTGACGGCACTGGATCAGCAGGTTTGGCCTTTCTGATTCGTCAATTTTGACGCGTTGTTTTCAAGGCAAACTTTTCATACAATATACAAACATGCAGAATCATAACACGAGAGGTGAGAGTGTACAGTAGTTTATGCCGCCACCGCACGTCATACTTTAGAAGGGGCCAGTTTGAAAATCAGCCAATCAGAAAGCCGAAACCTGTTGATCCAGTGCCGTCAGGCTGCCAATGGCTAACAAGACAGACGCATACACCGGTGATCGTCCACATGGGATAGTGGGAACGGGGCCGCAATAGAAATGCGTTTGTAACAACCTTCATTGATTTCTAGGGGTCGAGTTTACGAGTCCATCCTATTGGACGAACTCAAATCAGGGAAAATCCTTGTGACCAAAAGATGAGTATTCAGCATCGCTTCACACGTTAAGACACAAACGAAGATTGGCAGATTAATGATAAAATGCATATCAGATTAGTTCATAACCGGAAGAGCAGTTGGTTACCAAATGCACAACCTAGGGGATAAGTAGGTAGATCTTGGGATTTCGTATACGCGATTAACAACTTATGCTTTTCCGTGTGAAAGTTTTAGAAGCGGATTGAGGCAATTCCGAAAACAGAGCATAGGATTAACTTAGGGTGATTTCATCCAACAAATTAGTTACGCTTGATAGAAGGTGTAAAAACGATACAAACCGCTGAGGTTTTACAGGGCTCACCGCTACATTTGATAATGTGTTTAAATAACACCACAAAGAGTGTGACGTCATTCTTATGAATTGCAAACAACGAACAATAGAAAACCAGTATTATGTACTATATGGACGAGTGCAATAAAAGTCATGCAATAAGGTAGGCTACGGTCGAGGCACAGGGCCTTAAAAGCTAGCTTTTACATCTTACTGCAAGTGTTGCTACAATGATCAACGGCGCGCTGTTGTGAAGTGTTGTAATACGAACGTCTGACAAAGGTTGGCCTGAAATTAACTCATTGGTTAGGGATGTAACGCGCGATCAAAACTAATTAGCGCGCACGGATTGAATTCGAAGTTACCGCTACGTCGACGTTGCTCTTCAGATTGCGTGTTACAGGGCACAGTGTTACGTAGCCAACAGAAAGTTTCTTTGATGGAAAACGAAAACGTCCGGCTAAGAAATTTAAAGAGATCAGCTGATCGCTGTTACAAAGCCGTCCTGCGAATGTAGACAGCCGTCACTGTAATATACATCTCTAACTGTAATATCACCGACATAGATGAAAAGCTACTGTTGTGAGAATGAACGATTGCAATATACTGCTTGCGAGTAGTCAAGTGGGGGCGCGCACTTAGATATCGAGGTAGACGTGGGAAAGTACAAAAATAAACACTGGAGTTTAATCCACAAGAAAATGCGTTTTTCACATGTGAACTTCTCATTGGCTGCTGCAGTGTTTCGGGATTGACGTTACGTAGAAATGAACGCTTGTGTTTGAACTGTTGCTGAAACATATACCTCATATGAAAAACCGTGTATTACCCTGGATCATAGTACACATCATTAGATGAATGGTGTTGGCAGATTGTTCAGTTCTTGTGAGAGGTACTAACATACGCGATGCGTAAGTCGATGAACGTGCTATTTGTCGCAAGTTTACTGACGAAGATCAAGCATTAGTTACAGAATAAAGATAAACAAAGATTATGTAATTGCCTGAGAACTGTCGGTTATTAGGAAAACCTAACATGCTGTCTAGAAAAGGTATACATTCTTCGTCAAGTTACGTAGTTTTGCCAAATCGTGTTCCACACTAGACAGGTCAAATCTCTTACACAAGTCCAAAACAGTTAACTATTTCGTGTTTTCATTTTTCAGTGCTCTCTTCTGATCACAGCATTCCAATAATAGCTGGTCAAGAATTCAGCGAGAATATTTCCACCATCAGTTGAAATGCTTAATAATTTTCATAGGTATCACAGAGCCACTCAGCGTGGATTGTGTTACCACATTGGCTTTACGTTCTGCCGTCATACTTGGCAGAACAGAGATCACTCAAAAGCCGCTTTAATGGGATTAAAATTCGCTGCTTCTAACAGTCTCTGCTGGTTTGGCAAGTTCATCAACAGGATTTTCCTTGAATTGCTACATGGTGTCTACAATCTCTTCATCAAATTAGTATGTTGTTGTAATACTTGTAAACTTGTTTGAGCAAACTTCTGCTTATAGAACTCTAGTACTTCCGCACCTGGCTATGTGATGTTTCCGCCAAAACGAAATACATGCAGGGTTAACAAGATTTTTCGTCAGTAGATATCCCAATTGTCTTTCCCCAGTTCAAATTCTACTCCCCAATTTAAGCTTACAAGTTGCATTCTATGTTATCCTGAAATAGTTCGTGTAATCGTTAACCTAGGAGATAAAAAACAAGCTGTTTTCTCCTGTTCGTATATAACACTTGGTTTCAATTTATAACCCAACCAATATCTTGCTATGGTAGAGTGACTACTCCGCAGCGTGTGAAGAAATCGTAGAGTTTCCGTGACTACGGTCTGTCAACATACTGACATCCTATCCGATGCTTCAAGTTCTTTCAACCGCGGCATCCAGCACTGGCTGCTCAATCTAATCATGACGCGATATCTTACTCAGAATGTTTTGTCCAAACATGAAATTGGATTTCAGATTCTTCAGGTTTGTCTTTGGTATCGATTTGTTAATTAAATTTCATCTTTGCTTTCTCAATCTGTAGGCCGAAAAGCTGTTCATCATAACAAACCAACAGATTCTATGGCTGCCGATATCTGACTGTTCTCAGTACAGGCTATTTGAGGCTTGTCAAGAATCGAACGACCCACACTGTGGCTGGAGTTGGCCGGAGGGTATCTGCGTCGACGGATACGACCGAAAACCTAGTTTGCAAACCAACTGGTTCAACACATTCTCCCCGTCCGTGGACCGCAGAAGTTCCGGAAACGTACAATGTCCATCTGACGCGGTGTTAGTCGATCAGCGAGACAGTCACGCTTGGTCGGCGTGGTATGGTTGTCGACTAATGGACACAGGGACAGGACGTACTCAAGTTAAGTGGACCAATTCAAACACGCCAGTGAACAATTTTATGCGCTTTACAGGAATTTGTCAATGTCGCGTTTGCCTGAGCAGAGCCGAATGCATATTGGGGACACAGGAAGTGACGAACTGTTCGTGTAAGTTTTTACTGTGGTCTCATTTGTTAGTATTCAGTTGTTTGAGTCATTCTATCAACCTACATGGCCAGTAACCTGATGCAGTATATTCCGGTTGATTTCCACTGTTTCTGCAACTGTCGTGACATTTTTTTGAACATCTTTCACCGCGACAGACAGTGCCACAATTTGTTCACCATCTTCACAGATTGATGGAGCTGGTAGCCACCATGTTAACACTGTTTTCCCCAATGTATTTATGGATGACATCTTAGGGGGATGTCGTTGAAATGTGGTGTTTCTGGTGTTGCCAAACTTCTTTTAAGTTTCAATCCTTGTTACTTAGACCAAACAGAGGCCACCGTTGTGGTAAGTGACAAACCACAACTCCCCAATCTGTCTTATATCTCGTATATCAGTTGACCTGCTCGAAAAGTGCCTTGTTCCATAGAAAGCCGAGGGCTCGTTGTACGTGCAATCGTCTGGTAATGGTGATGGTGTGTTTAAGCCAGTGACTGATATGGTTTACCTGGATACTTGTGTAGGTCATGGAGATGTGAGGGGAGAGTCCTGTAGTCATCTGTTGAAGATTAGAATAATAGCTGTCAACAGGCACCAACTGCGGTAACTGAAAGATATTAACCATTCTTCGAAAGAATAGATGTGCACGATATCAGTACGTTCTATCTCGCGGTGTGTCCCTGATGCTCGGCGATTAAGATAGATCAGTGTTGACTTAATGATCACCTGCGCACAACTCATATGTGATACCTTTTTGGAGCATGCGACTGTTGGTTAACTGACCAGCTTTTTGAAGCTTGCCATGTCATATTGTGGTGGATTATCAAGCCGGAGGTGAGAGTATTCCAACACTTGGCGGAATACCTCAACGCGGGGGAGGTCCGTCCAAAAGCCCACAGCGAGCAGATCGGGGACAACGTGGGCGACCGGATGAGTCATCGCTCGACTGGATCGGACCAACGGGCGAGGCATGGCAGGCAAAATAAGACGGATGACCTGATCGGGGCGCCGTTATTCCAACACTCAAAGGAATATCTCGACACGGTCGCGGAATACGGTCAAAGCCCACAGTGGATAGATTGCGGACAACACGAGCGACCGGACGAGCTATCGCTCAACAAGATCGGACTAACGGGCGAGGAGTGGCAGGCGGAAAACCCCCCGGTAGAAGGCGCCGATCACACACGTAAACCGGGCAGAAGTGCACACGACGCGTGAGCGGAAACCTGGACGTGTTGTGGACTGGAATGATGACTCATAAACGCGAGCGCATGCGTAGCGTGGTAACTATCGTGTTGGACAATAAAGATTGTGCTTTATTGGACGCCTTCTCGTTACATAATACACTGCTGCAATTTCTCCATAAATAATAACCCCCAACAAAGCTCACTCGATCTATCGTGAAAATACCTCATCATTAGGACGTTAATTCACGTAGGTCAGTGGTGTCTTATTGCGAAAGATGAAAGTTAAAATTTACACACACGTCACATTGTTGCAAATACTTGTACAAAGTACTCGGAGGGTGCCGTATGACGACGGAAGACTGCGGTCAATTATGAATATCACTTTTAATCGAGCAGTGTAGTGAAGTGATATTAACCAGAATCAGACAACAATAGAATTGTGTTGCTCATTATAATGGCGTCCTCACTTCTATACTATCGGTACTAAGGATGGTTATCCATACTGACCCTTCTGGTTTTTTTAATACGTCTGGTTCCATGAACGACACAGAAGATCAATGACAAACAGAGCTCTCCTTCAAAGCAGCTTCCCCTTCATAATACCATCATTGTCGAAGTTTGTGCAATTTTTCAAAAAGCATGTATCTTTCAACAACCACTCCATCAAATCTTGGTTCGTCCTCTACTGGAATAGAGATAAAGTAGTGGTCTCTCTTAATTTTCTCTTTCATAGTGACCAATTTTTGCGTTCCATAGGGGTAATGTCTACGTGAAAGAACGAATTGTCTCGGAATTACTTATGCTGCTCAGAAGTTATCAATCAATTCTTTACATATTACAACCATTTTTCTCTACTGTTTATTCTGTATACAGTTGCTGCTGGACACTAACATGTCTTCTTGAGGGCTGACAAAATGTTCTGTCTTCATACCGGGTTTAGTCTCCGGAACAATTCAGAATATGCTTGCACGGTACTAGAAAACAGATTTTTTTCAAACAGTTTCAATAAACTCCGATTATGAGTTTCAATGACATAAGACGATAGAAATATGTCAGCCTTCGTTTTCCTTCCACAGCTTTCTTCTCACTTGCCAAATATTCAACCTTTTTTCATTCAACAGGCCAATATTTCTTTCAAATAACAGCTCTTAACTTGTGTTTTGCTCCTGTCAAAATATTTCATCACTGCATTGCTCTGATATGGCGAGAAATTCAAACGTCTGACGATTTTTAATGAGCGCGCAACCCAACTGCAATACTTTTTCCATAACGCACTGAACTGAAAGCCAACATGGTTACAAAAACCGTGAGCACTTTTGGACGTTGCTTAACTTATACTTATCAACATTCCTTACTATATATTAGTAATCGTTGGTAAAAACTAGCTCCCGTTTTTCAGCTTACTGATATGTCACAGCAATGTGACGGCTGATTGGAATAATCAACGCTATTTCAGTATTGTTTCCAGCGCATGATATTGATGTGGTAGGTCGATCGTGACTAAAGAGGAGCACTGTGATCGATGTGGCTGTCTCACCTGAAAGTGGACCGGCTTTCATATCCTGGTCAGAATGATGTATATAAAACCAGCGGTCTCTCACAATAGTCAAACAGGCTGACTCGAAAGCTTGCACTAACGAGAAACCTGTGATTGGTTCTGATTGATACTTTGGGAAAACCACAATACAGCCAAGGGGAAGGATTCGTGAGCACCCCTGGAATGAATTCGCAGTAGTTGTATTAAGCCGGCTTTAAGCATAATCTGGTCTTACATGGATGGCACTGGCCATTAACCCAGGTGAGGTGTTCCAAACCACTTACGAGGTTCTTCAAACGTACTCCAGAGGGATCAGACTGCGGCTGTTATCAACAGCTGAAATCGTTAACCTTTTCGAGTACAACCCCTTCACTTCTCTCTGTCGTCCACCCAAAAACAACTAGGAAATCCTCCAAGAGTTAATCATTTGACGCTATCAACTATAGCCGGCAAATTTGCCATAACTCATACTCACCGACATCACCACCTTCCTCCATTAAACTGTGATATGCCCCATCCTGTGCGATATCTACAATTCTATCCGAATTGTTTTATTGTTCAACATATAGGCCGCATAAAGTTCACATAAATAAAAAAATACCTTGATGAGAATTGCGAAGACAATTGTTTGAATTATTTTTTCGTATGAATTCTACCGGAGACTGTACAGAACAAACGCTGAGGGTTCCAAACATGACCACTCAGTCATGGAAATATCATTTGAGAAGCTGAACTTTAAAAACTGTACTGCCTTAATGACAGTCGATTTAGGCTTCTCTTCATCGATATACTCTTCTTTACAAGGGATATTACATTTTTAAAATTTTTCTGAATCCGGAATGCTTCGTTTAACAAGGTACTGTTTAACTCTCAAGGTAATTTTCTTCTAGCGCTTCTGTTGTCAGAAATTGGTTTCCTTTTAGAATAGACTATAACGTTGAATATGAAAGCCGTCGTATTGATCAGACTAGTAGACTACGATGGTTATGAAACAATGGCCACCTGTGGTTCTGATCAAAAATCAGAAACAATGAGAACTACTTGATCGGGCGCAACTTTGTATAACAACACTGATAATTTACCTCTCATGCTTCTCCTTATTCTCTATGTCTGTCCCAAACGGTTATTGCCTGTCTAAGAGAATAAAAAACTTTACTTTCAACACGAATTGATCATCAGCAGTACAATTAAACGTGATCAACAATACCCTAGTACACTGCGAGAACTGTTAATTTGTTTCAACATATCAAAGTTTTGTGGCAAAAGCATTCGGAGAAACGGATATCGAAAACAATTGGATAATGAATCTCGTGGCTCAGGACATGCACATACTCAGTACGATTGTCGTCCGTTGTAACGGAAAGCAACCCACGTTTGAGGTTGTCTGCGGTATCTGGTATACCTGAGTTGAATAGGTTGCAACAGCCTTAATGTCAAAAGGCATCCTATCTAAAAACTTGTTGAAACGCTTGAAAAGTCTTCGTAAAGTTGTGTATAATTTGAAGTGAAATCTCAGGCAAACCCGTTGTTGTTCATCTTTCATAATCTGCTAACGTGCAACAATAAAGGTACACCAGACCAAAAAGACGAATGATGCACTTCGTTCCCAATTTCTTTCAAAACACAGTTAATATCTACGGTGTATTTTCTGTCTTCCAGATTAGAGTTTGATGCATTATAATTTAAGTTATTGAAGTATTTATCCAAAGTTTAACAGATAGGACGTATGTAATTATTAGTTGCGGAGCTTGTGAGAAGCCAGTAATTTTCTATGTTGTCATTGCTGCATTGTTATGTCTGACATATAACTCAATCGTAGAACACACGCACAAGTGCGCATTCCGTTGTCAATTGGAGAAACATAATCGTATTGTACATCAAGGTAAACAGCTGAGACGGAAATCAAGGCGAATATCGAAAGATAAACTGGAATTCTTGTAGAACTCAGCTGTCGGGGTGTATCATCTTTTGCCTGTCATCGAACTGCCTTCATATACTTTACAAATTTTGCAGGTGGAATTTGTTTTGTTAAGCACTACGTTCTAGTACTCCTTCTGTTGACAGGTTTGTAACCTCATTCAGCACTATGTTTTCTCGTTGTGTCGCAAGGGAGATTTCCGTGGTTTGGAGACAATCGAATACTAACCACCGCTACCTGTCTCATGTGAACCGGCATGATAGTGTATATTTAGTTGATGACGAGAACGCATAACCTTTGTCGACAGAACTATATACTCATGAAATCAGTTCGGCTGCGTGATCCTGTTTGCTATGTTTGAAGGGCATTCCAGCTTTTCCCCAGGAATTCTGGAACTACACCCAGGTTGGTAGCACAAACTGATGCATGAAAAATGTGAACAGCGAAATGTCACACATTTGGTGTGTTAGTGTCATGGTTGACTTCAGAGTTGATATCCAATTCAATCAACCAATGAGATGGTAAGTGATCTTTGTGAATTCTATTTTTATATATAGGCCTTATGCTGCTGAACTGTGGTCCAGAAGAACGCCACCCTAGTTGGGTGAAACATAAGATATTACAACCTGCCCGTCAGTTTGTGGTATTCTCAATCCATTTGCTCATAAATATTACTCTACTTTTAACTTTTCAGTAGCTTGGTTTATTCCCGAAGTTAAAACATGTTTTGTGTTATTCATTTAAGAAGGCCTCAATTGCCCATTCGTAACCGACAGACCTGGGGCCATCGACTGGAGTCAGCAGGACAGTTGATGTCTCTTGTCGAGGCGACCAAGGTATTTTAGCATTATTCTCAAGTGAGTATGACAGTATTGAAATAGGCCAGCCTCACATAATTATGCTGAAGTTCACACCTCGACAGTGATAAGGGCATACACTAATGAGGAGCTTTTACGTGAACGAAATGCAAATCTAATGCTTTGTTTTCCGAAAAGATCTAGCTGAGTAGTCTATTGGACTGCGGATGCCACAGGCAATTTTGAGTAGTGTTCGGTTCATGCATGTGATGTCCACCCACGTTTGCTACTACTAAGTTCTCTACACTTAGTTTTTTCCGAAAGCAACGGAATTTGTAATGAACAAACATACCGTATAAAGTGTTGTCGCTTATATTGCTTTTCCTGTCGTAATCTTTCATATTTACTAACTTGCAGCAACACGAAGCCCTAAACGTCTTGATTTGACATTAGGCTGATCTGAAAACGGTGTTAATGCTTAATGGCATTTTCTTCCGTTTTGTTTTCGACTACTTGATTACACGGATTTTCCGCCATCTCGCTTTAACACATGCTTACTTGATAAACAATCGTACGTCTGAAACCACAATTATAACCAAGAGATAATTCTACCACAGGCTCATTTGTTTGAGATTTCTTCTTCCAGCTCAGCTTAACTGCTTGATCCATAAACATCTACGAGCAGTTGATAACCACCTACACTACTTGACCTGATCCAGTTAAGCTTCTCGAATAAAGCCCAAAATATTATTCAGCTTGCTGTAATTCATGTTATGCCGCCTGTTTTCTTCAGATGGCAACTCAGCAGCTTATTCGTTGGGTCGAATTTAGATTGCATTTAACATGGCTTATGGTGTGGTGGTTGAATGTCATGTACAGTACGAGCATCCTTTTTCATTCCCCGTTTTGTAAGTGATCATTCGCAATTACATTTTTCGCATTACTAATAAGTAGTAAGTTTAGTTTAAATCCCAACGTAACCATGTCACAATAACACGTAAGAGGGCGGATACAAAGAGGCAGAAGGGACTCAGACAAACCGTTCTTGAGAGGGACACCAGTACCACACAGGTTTTGAACGACATTATACGTCTTTACTTAGAGTGAGCAACCTTGATGACTTTTGAAAATCAGCGACCAATTATTTCGTCGTTGATCTCACTCTGATGTGACAGACAAAAATTGACCCATTCCTAGCCACATAAGCTAGCTCATGTTTCGTACCGGAACATAAATTTTTATCTATGAATCTCACAGTGTATCCATTTTCAAAAACGTTTCCTAATCAACGTGGTGGGCATCCGGTGTGTTAATCTTCCGTCTTCTGTTCACCGTATAGCGTAACATACTTTTTTCGTAATTTAGAAGGATGAAACTGCGCAAATGTGCTTACTGACCAGTCCACGCCTTTTCGAATGAATTGGTCTTTCAGCTGATCCTTCCAGTCGACGAGGCAACGTAATATCTAAGACTTATAACCCGCAATCACTTTCTAATTCAATGGTAAACTTTACACTGAGAAACGCCCTATTGAGATCACCTAGTGTGGCCTGAGGATCATTACTGTTTGAAGTCTGACAGAACATTCCGTCGACATTGCGTGCACGGAACTTGTATTTAGCGACGATGTGATGCGGTTCGACGGTCTTCAGTCTGGTCACAAATATGTCTGCCACCAGGAGACCTAGTTGAAAGTACGAAGTAATAAATCCCCCAAATTTCCACCACTAATGTTGACATTCGTGTGACTGACTTCAACATAGTCAATATTTTGTTCGAATGGCACGCCAGTTTAAGCAGTGTGGTCAGATCCAAGAAAATTATGTTGTCCTCCCCGATATTCGCTAATTCAACAGGATCTACAAGAGGCCAACGTTTTATTTAGATTGAAAAGTATCTGTCTTGAGTTGATCGACTTCAGCAGCTTCACCAGCTATTGAGCCAAAGTGTATTATGGCAGTGTCTACATCCGCGCTTACCGTGTAAACATACAACCTATCTCTCACTCGGTTGGTTTGGTCTAAATGCTCACATACTTCTTTTCTTCAAAATAATCTTGATTACCTTTCATTCCGGTCATCCGACTGATGTTTTATTTAAATTTCAAATCAGTTAATTAGAGGCTGAAGTCCCTGTTTCCTTCCTTTTGTCTTCCCTTGACGATCCTGAGATCTCCATGTATGGAGGTTCTTTCTGGCGACGGCATCTACCTGTTTTATATCATATTGCTAAGTGATTCTCTGACAGTCTCACGGGTTTTTAAAGCACCTGCAAGGTACGTAACTAAGACTTATCGAGCGTGTGTCCGAGTCAACGAAATCGATGATGAGAGAAAGGGTTGCGTATGGATTTGGCTAGATTTCTATCTGTGAGGATCAGTTGACAGCGTCTCACCTTTAATTAAGTTACAGTTGACACTGTACCATACACACTGGCTCCAAAATGATCATGCTCGTAGCGTTATTCACTATTGTTGTGAGCCTGCACTGCGTGTGACTGATTACATTCCTCTCGGCCGCATTAATTATCGACCCAAGTGTTTGGGTTACTTTTCGCCTCACCACTAGCCTCTTATCGATAATAGACTGGTTAGCCAGTTCTCTGTTAGGCTAGTTAAGACTCCATTTGGCTGTTTGGTCAGGTGTTTAAGTCCTAAAATTACATCAACCTATCACTTGGCACACAGTGAGTGCAGTTTGACTAATGCATGGATGCTGTCATATAGGGACTTTGTCAAAATTGAAGAAGTTTTGTTAGGGAAGAATTACCAGCTGTATTTGGTGAGTAAACAGATTTCGAGGTGCTACTTGCCTACTTATAGGAAGGGAGTCAAGCTGTATTTGTAAATTACCATTGATCTATGGCTTGACCTGTGACAGGGTGACATAAGTTAAATTTGTTTATACGTTAGATAGACTGATGAAACCTACGGCGTCGGAAAATCTTAGGCCGTCTGCAAAGTAGTCAGTTTATCTAGGAAGTAACAGTGTGCAGACGAACACTGTTACTATCCTTAGAAGAAATCACAATCTTGAGGTTACAACTAATGTCTGTGGCCGGTTCCTTGGGTTGTCTCTCTAGCGAAGTCGTCTTTGGGAGGAAATTTTCCAGCAGAACTACGTGCCGCTCGTCCAAAAGTGTATCACCTCGGATGTAGCACGTCCTAGAACATTCTTATTTCAAGTGGTGGATTCATTGTCTTTCATCATTGTCGAGAATAACAATCTGTTGGTTTCAAAAATTCTGTGATTAAGCTTATCCTTCAAGATTTGGAAATACATGTTTACATCTTTAGCTAGATTCAG
>LOND01005054.1:8598-19085 GCA_014220965.1 Paragonimus kellicotti
ACCAGTCACTAGGTTAGAAAGTCTGATTGTGAGGTAGTAGGCACTGAGTTATCTTTTATATCCCTCAGGATAATCACTATATCTCCTTGTGGGCCAATCAGACAATGTGGGCATAACTTATCGACGATTATGACAGAGCATTTATATGCAAAGATTCAATGAAATTTGGCATGAGGACAGTGGCGCGGCAGCCGACAGATTCACCCTATATGAATTTCGGTCGGAGTGCAACTCTGTGGTGCGAAGTTCAAGCCCACTGTTTCTTGTACTTAAATGGACCTGCAGAAACTTCCACTCGAATATGAAGTCTGGCCTTAACCATCAGTTTTGTTCAAAAAAGTCCATATATTCTATTATAGACCAGTTTCAGAAAGTGAACATTTCACTCTTGTGAATAATTTGAAAGCATACTTCATGTCCACTGCGAAACATATATTTGCGACGCCCCCAACAAACGTCCTTGCGGAAAGCAAACAAGCTGCAATCTCTTCATTTTGTACAGTAAGAAAACGGGATTTACGTAATGGCCTCAACAGATGACAGTTTTATCACCCAAATGGAGATAACGAACAAAACATTTTCAAGAGTCGTAGTGGGTGGAAACATCTAAATTGAAATACTACAGTATTTTCGAAACCATCATCTTTTAGTTAGAAGAGAAGTGAAAGGATTTTTCAATTCCAATAAACCTCTGTTCTGAAGATGTGAAAAACTCAATGGTTCCACGTGAACTGCTTCACTTGATTTTGAGGTGGTATATGGCTACGCCCATTCGGAGCTGAGGTTGCGGGGTCTGTTTGAGAAGCATCTGATTCTCACTGGAAAGTGGGAGTCCTCTTGGCTATTAAATTTAAAAAGCTCAACAAAGACGTTCAAACTGTTGAAAGTACAAAAGCAACAGTGATAGGATCCATCTCGTTTACAAGTTTGGAGATGATAGAACAAACCGTGGAATTCAACGAGTCCATGGCATACCAGTTTGATTGAAAAAACACTGTTTCGTCCTAGGTAGCAGATAGTTTGGTGGACTTTCTGATATTTAGATTGGCAGACGAAATGGAAGAATTTTTGTTCACACTTTTTGGGACGATCCATAATTTTCTCTTCCTGTATATAACTAGAAAACTTAATGGCCAATGACGAGGCCACTGAAAATCAGTATCGTTTATGAATGGTTGATCAGGCATCATTTGGTCACACAGTAATCCTAGCCACTAATTTGGATAAAACCAACCGGCAACATCGTTTCCATGTTAAATGTCGACCATTATTAGCACGTGGTGTTTTCGCAGCAGAGCACATCGTGATAAACAGAATGGGAAAGGTGAGCAAACTACAAGATCTTATATTCTATAGATTGTAAATCGTGCACTATAAACGCGATATAACGAACGCTGGTCTTGAAAGAAAGCAATTCACGAAGCTGTAGCCACAAATAACATCATACGTTGTTGTGCCGCGTAGATGAAAAACCCCAAATAGCCAAAGGACGGTTTAGAACTGGGAGAAAAAATTTTCGTACCCCACAGAGTAACGTTGGCGTGATTACATCAAAACAGATCTTCTTCTACAGCATTTGCAACGAAGTTGGCGGGTTTAGATTTGGACCGCAAGGCTATTCTAAACGTTGTTGCTGAACGCGGACAGTTCTGAAGGTACAGTAGTTTTGTGCTCAACGCGATAAATGTGTATCTTTGTTCATAAAACTTAATCCCGTAGAAAGAGAAAGATCTTGGCTTATGCGCTTCTTGTCACTACACTGGACAAGGAATAACTTGTGTAACGTGCGGTCGAAACCAGCAAGCGCGCACAGGTTGAATTTGAATTGTGTGACGTGCTGTTGTGTTGTTGACGCCGTTTTAGTTTCCGTTTGTGTAAGTCGTGTGCATGGCTTACTGGGCCTTTGGCTCATGCTTGTCTGTATTGTTTCCTTTTACAGGATTGTTGTTGGAACCCCTCCTTCGGAAGAACGCTGTCCCCCGGTGTCTCCACGTTGCCCGATGTTTGGTCCGTAAGTGCAACGGATAATCGGAGTAGAAACGGCTGGTTTGCATCTTACACTTGTGTGCCGAAGAAATAGTAAAAAAAGGGAGTAAAAATGCATTAAAGGGAATTTTTATTAAACTATTGGCGTACACTCTAATCAAAAACTAAACACTGACACACTGTAAAACACTGTTTGCTATGCACATTTAATAACCTATAAGTGAGGGCTGTAGTGAGGACTGTTTCTCACGTATATATCGACCGAATCAAATGTGATATGTCGACTGCTACAGTCAGGACAATAAAACTTGTCTTTACAATCCAGTACAAGCGGATCCCAATTACAATGAAGTGTTGTCTACATATTAATTTATCAAGGGCATGTTACAGTATCACACAATGATCTTATGAGAATTCATTCTTATACAGTGGGTGGGTTACACCTACTAACATAATCGACTATTGAAGATCTGCCTAATCTAATCTTTACCATTTAAAATGGCCCGGATGATAACCTGACGCACCTGATGCCCAAACATTTCCAAAACTCGTGAGAATGAACAGTTAAAGACTAAAAACCTAGATGGTCACGGCAAAAGAATGCGGACTGATTGCATTCACACGTGACCAATCTGTGCACAAGGCATCGCGGTGACAAGCGATGAAGGTGACTAGATTTATGACTGTAACAAATTTGTTCACATTATATTCGATTGATTTACTGCGGCAAAAAGTGAACGAAGTTTCTGTGCGGTAGGTCTCCAGATGTGCGACAGTAAACAAATACGACTGAACGATATGATCTTTAAATACAAACTTGTAGTTGTATATACAGTTGGGTTCACCAACACGTATACAGGCGTTGAGAGGGATGTTCATGTGACGTAAGCAATTGTTGAATATCTATTCATGTTTTTGAAGTGCGTTTCATTCATAGATTCTACCCTTGAATGTGGCGAATTATTTTAGCGTATACTCAATGAACACAAGTTGAGGCCTTTTCTGCAAAATATCTGAGAACTCTGCTAGGACATCATCAACCGTATAATAACAATAAATAGAATTGGTTCTCGCGTTGCTAGGCCAATTTATCAAATCTATCAAAGGCAGTGGTTTGAGTCTCCGAGGCTTCCAACCCTAGACTGTACCGACCAGTCTAAAATGAACACCATCTTGGAACAGCATTAGCAACTTTCTGTAAAGCTTTGCATTGAGGAAACCGATATAACACTTCGGTGCCAGTAATAAACATCGTATAGAAATTTCTTTGAAATGGGTTTCTTGTCGACTGCCATTGTGTGTCGTTTGGGAAACAAGGACGAACGGGCAAATGTTTCGAATGAACTATGGAAAACGATAGTGGCAAGCAAATTCTTATGATGCAAATAAGCAGCTAATTTAAAGACGAGCGTTTCGTATGTTCCAGTAGGTGAGTTGTTTTGTCCAAGAAATTCATTAAGGTACCATCATTCTGAATATCAGCAGACTTCAGGGTCGCAAGTCATGACAGTAGTATTCAGGTTTCCGTTTGTGATAACGTTTGAATTCGGTAGACTAAGTTACATGTACTGTACAGTATCTTTTAGAATTTCGTACTCTCATCTTAGTTCTAACCGAATATTTGCACAAACATTACGCGGAAGAAGACCGGAATGGACTGTCTGCTAACCCAGGTGATCCAAAGATGAAGACGTGGATCACAATAAACTGCTTTATTCTTAATGCTCATTGCTGAATTCCATTTCTACTTAAGGTCGCTCCAACTTAAGAAGCAATGACAAGAACGTATGTAGAACTTTCAGTAGATCTCAAGTAAAACCGACTAGTTCCTTGTTCCTGTTTGCCTTTGTTTAACGCTAAACGTTTGTGTCCAGACCTCGTGCTTATGCGCTGTCCAAAAAACCAGTCACTAGGTTAGAAAGTCTGATTGTGAGGTAGTAGGCACTGAGTTATCTTTTATATCCCTCAGGATAATCACTATATCTCCTTGTGGGCCAATCAGACAATGTGGGCATAACTTATCGACGATTATGACAGAGCATTTATATGCAAAGATTCAATGAAATTTGGCATGAGGACAGTGGCGCGGCAGCCGACAGATTCACCCTATATGAATTTCGGTCGGAGTGCAACTCTGTGGTGCGAAGTTCAAGCCCACTGTTTCTTGTACTTAAATGGACCTGCAGAAACTTCCACTCGAATATGAAGTCTGGCCTTAACCATCAGTTTTGTTCAAAAAAGTCCATATATTCTATTATAGACCAGTTTCAGAAAGTGAACATTTCACTCTTGTGAATAATTTTGGAGTCTATCAGAACAGAGTGCATAAAAATGCTTCGCGTTGGAGGTGTTGATACTTGCATGCTTCTACTCCCTGAGAGAAATTTTGCTGTGACGTGGTGGAAAAGAATCCAAACCTCAGTCTATGGATATTTCACAGAAGCACCTTAGTATGGTGGCTGACAACAGCACTGGTGGATCGAGGGCCGCTTCAGTTGACTGAAATGATTCCAACTAACAAGTGACTTGAATGCATGGTTTGGTGTTGAGTTTGCGCTTTAATCCTTCTATGTACGACAATGTCACGAAAGTCCACATTGATGCTTTATGGATCTGACGTACCTGGTCGTTCAGATTAGGTAACGCCACTTGCAAAATAAGCATTACTTGCACGCATTTGAAACGAGTCACAGTTACCCCGGATGAAGACCGGAATATTTAGGTCTCAGCCAACTTGAGTGTTTATTTGGTAAAGGTCAACTGACCTCGCCGGCACATAATGTGCATTTGAACGTACTTGTGTTCAGTTTACACTTGGGATTGACATCTTTAAAGAGCAAGTCCATGGATATCTCATTCCTGTATAAGACCGCAACGATGCTTGAATACTTGCGAATATGAAAACTCTGTCTGGTTTTTAGTTATTCATCTGCAGGCTAACTTTACGCATAGATGAGCAAACTCGTTTGATCTTTCATTATTGCTCGAAAAGACTGACCATGTAATGTAGGAAAGGCATATAAGAATACTGACGTAAACAAGCGGAGCAACGACACAAACAAAATCACAGCTATTCATTCTTGACCGATAATTGTCAGCGGCATGCACACTGCCACACACTGACCTTTCTGGCATCACACTGTGAGGCCGTACCCGATCACACAGCCTTTCTGTTCATTTAATCGTGCTCCCATGTGAAATCGGTGTGATCGACAGCTCTGTGCGAAATTATCGAAAAAACGGGGCGCCAACCTTCTCTACGTCAGGATGAATGTGGTTGGTGAGGTGGATACCCCGCGACATTCACGCGGTGGTCTTCAATCAGATGTAAGTGCGCATTTACCTCCGCGTACGCTCGGGTAACGATACGCTCATGATGCGTAGTGCAAAGGAGATATAAACTCGAAACACCCCCACCTAACCAGGTGCACGTTGCATACACATCTCTTTTGTGTCCTCAGTGTTGCACATCAATGCTACCTTCATCTGTCACATGCGAGTTTGACTGAAGCTATCATGCTAGTGTATGAACGACGGTAACCAGTGGGAGTCAGCAGTGTCAAAAAACAGCGTGGCTTCAGTTAAAAACAATTTCGCAATCTGAAGGTCGGACTAAACAAATAATATTAATTGTTCTTTTTAGCGTGGTTGTCATATAGAAATCATATTGTATTTACAGGCGCAATAGTGTGAAAATGTAACAAATTCGTCTTGTAACTGGGGCTATCGAAACAGCCCGATTCAAATGCTTGTGTGTTTAAGCTTTGCCACTTAACTTGCAATCTAGACCACAAAACAAAGAGCAACCAAACAACTAACTAATCCAACTACCACCTTCAAAACACGGAACAGGACTGAACGAACAATTCCACTAAAATACATCTCTTTTCATCAGGTTCTTCGTTCACTAAGGGACTGTTTCGAGTGTTTCGTGCGTGCGCAATTGATAGCGGTGAATAACCAACTCAATTACAAACCACTACTTCAGTTGTATGAATGTTTTCCCTGTTGTCATAAACGGAACTGTCGGCTACAAGCTAACGGTGATGTGTTTTTTACTTACATGAAAGAAATGTGTAAGACTCAAGTTTGGGATACAGTCCATTTACTCTCACTCTAGTATCTAGCATTTGTTACATATGCCACCAGTATGTCGACGATTCGAGAGGGCATTCATGATAAATTGTAAACCCATGCAATTGCATTCATCAAGATATCCAGTAGGCAAACCGGAAACTGCACTATCGTCAGAATTAAGGGCAACAAATGGAAGAATTATCAGGTGAGCGTAACTGTCCAATTTTGGTTGGTCATAGTGCCTTTTGTCCTGGCTATCATGAAATGGCTTCACTTTAATGAATTCTACCAACCGACTTCGTACTTAGCAAAGATCACAACTTTATAAAAATGTTATATTAAAAAACGAACATTTAGTCTGTTCCTTGGGATTAAGATGGACATTATAAAAGTTTATACAACTAGTCAAACATGTAAGGTGCGATCGAAAATGATGGCTAACTCACTTTTTTGTGTGCTAGTTTTCTTGCACAGTGTGTTGTCCGATCACCCGCAGGGATAAAACAGCTTTATTCTCTCCACCACCCCACCTACTTCTAGCAACAACGTGTCAAGGAACTTACACCTGAAACGAGACGTGTCACAAATATGTCATAATTAAACATAAACTGTATGTCCGAACATGATTTACTTATGCGCAAGATGTCCCATTTTTAGAGACAGTAGGTATGTGCTTTAGAACCAGCGGGAGTATCCACAATGTGTCTGTAGTCGTACGTCCTACAGAACATAAGCAATGGCGCCGGAATTCCATAAAATTCCGAAAATGACACCGATCAACATGCACTGAATAAGCAACTCATGGGTGATGTTGGTTTTGTCCTTGGTCGTAATGCAATTCACTGTTGCTACCGGCGGTCACCCATCAGTTGGCGGCAAAGTTCAGTGCACTAGATACAGTTGGAAATTCTACATCCCCGTCTGTATACAAGGTATGTAGGTGTGTATAAAGAATCCATGCAAGATGGTTCCGGACTAGTCAGTCACCATTCCTTCGAATGTTTATGTAACGTTCATCCTACCCCCGGAGTAGACTGGATCGTATGTAAAGAGCTGACAACCTTTGGCGCCGTTGGGTTCAATCGTGTGGTTGTGTTTATTCACAACAAACGAGAACCCACGGTAGTTGGAGGGAAAACCCGGTCACTGATGTTTATATACGCCATGCAGCAAGACTGGCTTGCAGCACCACCTGTACCTCCATCATTTTGTTCATATGCTGGCAAGCAACGTGTTTACGAAGATATTATTAGGACATGGTGTTTGTCTTCTCAGTACTATCACCTCACTCTGTTGTATGTTTTCAGAATAGCACAATGTAATCTGTGTAACGGGGGAAGTGTAAACAATCATCAAACCATGGCGGTTTGTGCTAATGGTGCTGTGTTTGTGTACTAGAGGTGCTTACTTTTACAACTAACGACGCGTAACGTAAACATGCGGGAACTGTTTGTCACACCGGTTTTAGCATAATACCCGTAATTTGTTTGTACTTCGGACACAGGCCAAACCAATAAGATTAATGAACTGAACGAGAGAAGGAAGAAGAAAAGGGGGAGTGTGCACGCAGTCTTAGTGAGGAACAGAAGATATTGTAGTCCAATCACTAGTTGACCTAAACGAATCTGACTCATGATGAAGTCGTTTGTGTTTGTGCAGTCGATTTCTGCAGCGCACATTATCAACTTTTAGCCATATAGACGGCTGTTTTTATGTTATCTTAATTCAGGTTGTACTTCACTCTTGAGAGTAGCGAGGCATTGTGAACAGTGTATCTGTTTGTGACTTCATCTCGTAGGTTTAACATTTCGTAAATGATGTGAAGAACCTTATTTAAACGTTATTTTCTCTATACTGATCTGGGTTCACCCTGTGTCAGCCGGCTGTGGTCCAAATAGGGCCAACTGATTGAGAATTCCGTGTGTTAACACCTATAAAAAGAAACGTTGCAAACTTAGATTCAGAGATAAAACCATATGAAGGACTGATATAATTGAAAAACAGGCGTTTCAGTTCCATAGGTACAGTAGTTGATAAGTTTGTGTAAAAAATAGGTTTTCCTTGCAGTATGCTCAGAAGTGAAAACGTTCTTTTAAACAGTTTACACCTGCGCAGAAATCGTGATTGAAAGTGAGTAGAAAGCAGGTTTCATAAGCTAACTGGCGTTCAACTTTCTCAATTATCGAAACACAGTAAGGCGATATTCCGTCACATGGTTTAACACTTAGCACAGAGATTGGCCGTGGTTTTCCTTACAAGCGGATCCTGAATGTGAAAGGGTTCTCCTTGAAAATACCCTGCTAACTCACCATAATTTTGGAGAATATCCTGTTCTAAGCGTTTACCCTTGTTTAGCGGAATCAGATCTGTCAGTCAACGTTTGGTAGGTTTTGCCAGTAAGAATTTGACCTCATCCAGCTCCTTGTAGTCGGGTTGGACACAACCTACCCCGGATCGTCATTTTTGCATTGGCATTGGACGCAACGACACAACTTTTGATGGTGTTTGCCCGCAAAATGACACTCTATTTGGAAGAGCTGTATTCTACCTGGGGCCAGTCAAGTGAACATATCCGATCTCACAGTTAAACGAGTTCACGGTCTTCTAAGCCTCATTCGAAACTGAGCGCTAGTTCGCTTGAATTCACTGCATCGCGGAAGGAATACGTTTCACTACACAGACCGAATAATAGAATCACTAACGTTAGTAAGTCCATACGAGGCAACCTAATCGTCCAGTCACAAAGGATCCTCACTGGAATGACAGGACTAACAGATAAGCGGTAAGAATAAAACACGAGTTTCAACGGTTTGAAGCTCTATCCGGATTTATCAGTTCACGTAGTCGTTGGTAACTGAAAACCGGGCATTCTGGCTTGGGCTACTAATTATACTCTTAAACGAAATTCGTGCAATTTGAAAACACTGGGAGAGAGCGTTCTTTTAAAGTCAAGGTTCCACTGATGATCCTGTGGGAGAGGCAACATGAGCAATCGTTACTCAGTCGTCACTCAATCGCCCAGTAAGGAATGCATGCAAAATATGCACTGGCAAACCAAAATAGCGTAAACCGTACAGTAGCACGGTGAGTTACAGGTTGAAGCAAAAATAAGACCGGTCATAATTGCGCGCCAGCTTGAGTCTGAGCATCAGCAAACATCGATGTCTTGACCTACCGGTATTTTTCTCCCTCTCGTAAACGATGAATCCGTATAACCTGAATTCAGTGTGTCTAGTTGGAGTAACTAAAAGTCATGGAGTAAAGCAACAGTAACACTCACATCGCTTTCCCAGTCGCATGCAACTCCGATATAACCTGTAACCTAGAGAGTAAGTAGATGACGCGGAACGTGGGACTCCCGATTTGGAACCTAATTGGAAAATCCTCATAAAAATATGTGACTTTTTGTGTCCACACATAATAGTTGAATAATATACGGGGCTCCCAAAAAACCTCACAAACACTGCACGTAAATGACAATCCTTAACTCGGATTTTTCTTGCAAAGTAGATCAGGGTTACTCTGACCAGGAATAATGCTGTGGTCCCTTGGCACTGTTGATTTTTCTAGCTGAGATAGGAAAATCTTTTTAATTGTCCCACTCCTAGTTATCTCTTGTTTCTGTACACTCTAGTCAACGCGTGTTCTTCTCCACCGGATAAACTGTTCTCCACTTGCTCTCTTCTAAATGGTGGAATGATCGTGTAGAGTTTTACTGGATTTGCATCGTGCCTATCACGCTGTATTGGGGACTTTCAAAAAGAGTTTATCATGTTCGTTGTTCCCCTTCAGTCTACAGCATGCAAAGAATGGTTATTCAAAATTAGACATGACCAGATTCATTCCTGGTTATTCGGATCCCTCTAAATCAATCCGGTGGATGTTCTTGTTTGCTTCCGGTCTTGTGCATCCTCTTTTGCTCCCTACACAAGTCCACCTTTACAGCAACTCAGTCTTCTTATCACTGAACTAGCTATGAAACCGAATCAGTAATTTTTAAATTGACTTAGCTTTCGGTTGCCTAATAAGCCGTCGATCGATCCCATTACTTTTTTCATTATTATTATTAGTACTGTTATAGAACTCTAGTTCATTTGTACATATTATAAACGAGGAAGTTGCATCTTAGGATACATACACCGCATACTTGGTTTGTTCTTGATTTGACCTTATGAGTAATCCAAACGTTGACAAAAACCGATCAGGTTGGAATACCATTGTTTGCGTGTGCACCAAGAAACATTCCAAAATAACCAATATTGTGCATAGTTAACAATGTCATTTGCAACAGAATACAACCATCGACGGCTGTCTTTCTAACAAGTGATGTATATGGTCTGCGTGAATAATAACAGCCATTCTAATTGAACATGCACTTCGGTTTCCCACAGGTAATTTCAATTTGACTGCCGTTGTTGTTTGCT
>LOND01005056.1:0-17278 GCA_014220965.1 Paragonimus kellicotti
CCCTGCTGTATGCAGCAGATAGTGCGACTCGGTTTATACTGCAAGACGGCCGATGCAGTATGGATTTATGGTTGTTGTGAATATTCATGGTTGTGGTTGTGTGGGCTGAGATACTGTCAGGACGCCCAGACCTAGACAGGAGAACGATTAGGGTTCTCAACCAAAGCCTTTGGCTCAAAAGCCTGTACCGCAAGGCAGCGGTTGGGTGGCAATGTACCAGAACTGGTACTTTTTCCGGAAAAAGATGCCAACCTTCTTCCAACCCCCAACCTGGAGGACCAGGAGACTGGTTTGTCAGACCTCTACCCATTGGCCTGCCTGGTATGAGTGACTCTATCGGTGTGGTGGCCACACCGTCCAGTTTAGCCCAATAGGTCATCGAGATGCGCAAGCCGTCACACCACGTCAAGGTCCAGTCTCGTTGTGACAGAATTGCGGCTACCACTCCCAACTCGAAGTTTAGCTCAGCTTGCCCGCACTCGTATCTCACCTATTATCTATCAGTTCACTTAGAGTTGAAGTGTCATCAAAACCGGCTGAATAGATCGGTGCCCACGACGGATGGCTGAAGTTACACCAAAGTGAATGGTGCGCACGACGACGCGCAGACGATGACAACAGAGCGTGGGACCAGAGTTCCGACCCCATTCAGTGCAAGGTACACCATGGAGGAAGGTCACGTCGTTGACTCAATCAACTCGTTTGACGAGTTGGTGCACGAGTGCAACCCACAACTGCCCTCGTTTTTCGACAGTGTTCACTAATACTCGTCGTCTGGCACTAAGCAAGCATGAACTGTTGACTCAGACAGTTTTTAAGCCTTTGAACTGATAACAATCGCTCGTCCCGTGTAAAGCTCGACATCCAGCCTTTTCTGCTGTTGCTGCTCGCGTTACATACTACCTAATGTTTTACCTTCGCAATTAATAAGACTAAACAAGGTCAAAATTCAGCGACATACGTCTTGCAATAATGACTGTCTTTTTACGCGTATCTCTGATTCGGTGGCGATAGCTTGAGTGTTTGTCAGGATTTTTGTTCTTTCCTCTGTTTCCTGTCTAACCAATTTACCATCCTCTCCGTTATTTCATTTCTTTTCCTTTCGGCTTCAGTTCTTTAGGTTAGTTTAGTTTATGGGACTTGTGGTGAGCGCCAACGATGTCAAGTATTTTGCACCTGTGAGATTTAACGATCGAACCGCGGTGAATCAGGTCATGTCTATTCATTTGTGAGCTCAAATCAGCCATGATAACAATAGCCTTGGCACAGAACCTGCATACAACCGGCCATGTTAGTCGATGGCTCCGCAATCTGGCGCCACGCCGTCGACGGAATCGCCCACGCTGAACACAGGCGAAGACAAATATCCCCAATTCTTGTAGCAGGTAAGGATTCCACCGTACAGTGGGATCGTTGGAGCCCTCAAGTGAACACCACTGACACTCACAACGCCCTTTGAAGCTAACTGAAATGAACGGGCCATACTCCGTTTTCGAATAACATGAATGGAACTGCGATTTGGCCTCTCTGTAAACAGTTCGTTCAGACACACTTTTCCTTTCTTAGCTAAAATACTGATCTGTTTTTGATTTCTGGTTTATTGTTCCCGGTGCCGTTGTCCACTGCCCTCAGATACTGGAAACTCAAAAGACCTGTTTTTCATTTCCGCCAACAACCCACTGAACCCATTGAATGTTTCCGAGAATGTTAGCTATAGTTACTTGGTTGAGGCATATGGGCGTAGTAAAATATATGATACGAAGCCAGATACACTGTAACGGGTACTAACTGAGTGTGTTACCTACATTAATCTGATGTTTCCTTTATATTGCCAAAACTATGGACTATACCCTGATACACTCAAATAGGATTTATTCTTATAGACAGCTCACCAGTAAACGGCTGTTTCGCGTTCCGTAACGTCCTTCGGGATGTTTTCAAGAATACGCGTTGGAATGAAAAATTTTAGAGATCCTGCTCAAAATTTAAAAAACGTGAATATACGATTATGACAGAAATAAAGTACCGGCTGATCGAGTTACCAACGACCAGCGTTCATTTGGCCTGGAAATCTCCAGAAGCACTTCGCCTTTTGGAATGGTTACCTTCCGACCATCAGAAATGAAGGAATATTCATCTAAAGTTATTACAGATGGGCCATCAACGGCCATCCACAAACCAAATGTAACGAGACGTCACGAGAAGTCTCGCTCAAAAGTATGCATACGCCGAAATACGGTATGTAGCCATTCGGATGTTCGTCCGCTTTAAGTTCAATTTGAGGCGTGTTTCAGTAACTGAATTAATCCAACATTTTTATTCGAAATGATTTTGTTTTAATTTCTCAAATGTTTGAAGAAAATAAATGCGCAAATTTAGTGAAACTGTAGCGTTTTGTAAAGCATTTTTGTACCTTATAATTTTCATTGTTCTGCACACTTTTCACCTTTCTCAATTTCACATACGGACTTACCCGGGGCGGTATACGCAACTTCAAGTTTACGGGCGCAGCGCGCACGGCTTTCATCGACATTAAAAAGGCTATATCCAATATTGTTCTTTTGGCCCACCCAGAACCTCGGGATCCACTTTCTCTCCTCACCGGTGCTTCGAATGTATCTGTCAGTGCCACATTGCAGCAGCCTGCAAACGACCAATCGCAATCTCTAGGTTACTTCTCGAACGCTTGTTCCATGCCGAATCTGGATATAGCACGTTTGGAAGGGAATTACTTGCTATTTACCTAGGTATCCGCCACTTCCGCCATGCATTGGAAGGTCGTCCTTTCATCGTGTTTACGGACCACAGGCCTTTAGTGTATGCACTTGGATCTTCAACAGACAGGTACTGCTCTAGTGAGACTACAACCCCATGAAACCATGGAGTATTCGCCATGATCTTGACTTTCGACACCCAACGGCGTGTCTCGGGGTGCCTTACCTAAACCCTGGTCGCTGACGTCCCCCTCACACGTACACCCACCTCACGTCAAGCAGCTCCAACTTCCGGTAACCCTGCGAGTGATTTAATGCCCCATCTGACTCACTTGGCAGCTCTCAACCACCCACACCAGGGCAGAAGTAATGCCAGAGGCGCGCGAGGAAGAGGACTAGCTCTGACAGATGAGAGAGGAGCGGCCGTCCTGGGAGACCCGCGGACTAAGAGCGAGTATGACACGCAGGATGTAGAGGCATACAGTAGGTACGTATGCGTGTTTGAGCACGCAGAGTAGCGCCGCGCGCAGAGGATCGGGAGGTACTGGACTAGAGGGAAGTCTCAGTGCCTTAGGTTGATGAAAGAGACTATAAATATTAGGCTCGTACCCCCGAGGTCGCGCGGATGGACCCCGCGGCACGACGCTTCGGTAGCGGGACGCAGCCTTGGACACAGAACGGAAAACGGCAAACGCATCGCGACAGTACCGCACGCATCAGAACTGTAAAAGCCAAACCGTCCGCGACCACGCCGACCAATGACACCATAAATGCGGAGCAGGCGCGAGAGCCTGATTTCCATACTTTCTTACAAAGCTACTTCCCCTGTCCAGTGCAGACGGAACCACCATTTGCGATATTACTGCAGGTATTCTGAGACCTGTAGTGCCACTTCCGTTTTTTTTTTTTACTTCCTTTCATCGGCGGATGTCTTCATTTACCTACAACTCTCTCGCACCCTCATATTTCGCGCCACCCGCTTAAGTGGCAATGAGATCGATTTTGTCTGAACCTGACCTCGTTATACACTCATACGTACGTAGTTGGGCACGCGCTTACCTATAACGCCGACGTTCCATGGTGCATAAACACATACGAAGCCCAATTTCCTGATCGGTCATTCAGAAGCCTGGTTTTGCACGTTCACTTAGTTTTAGTTGAACGCTTGCCGTCTTTGCGTGGCTACGCTTACATTTTAGCCTGTGTTGACCGTTGTTCAAAAGGTAGCCGGACAACGACCTTCTGGGGAATTGCTCCTCTGAGGCTGTCGTTAACGCCTTCTTGGAACGTTGGGTGGCCAACCACGGATGCCCTACAACCATTACGACGGACCGCGGTTCACATTTCGAATGCTCAACACTCGAAGCTATGACGAACTTGCTTGGATGTCGGCACATTCGTACCACGTCATACCTTTAGTCTTCGAACGCCTTAGTGAAGCGCCTGTATAGACATCTCAAAGCTTCACTTTGTGCCGCCACTATGCCGGCATGGAGTGGAGTCTTTCCCTCCGTACTCCTTGGGATCCGGAGCCCACTGAAGGTTGACCATCAATACACCCCAGCAAAACTGGCCAATGGCTATGCATTGCATCAGCCTGGTGGATTTGTCTCGCCTCTTGCATCAACATCTTCTCGTTCGACTTTGTTTCCACATTATCTAGATTTATGCGGCAAATCCAACCTACACATCCCCGTGAACAGAATAGGCCAGTGCAAGTGCACAGGGATTTGTTCACCCGTTCCCACATACTCGTCTGTTCCGACAATGTGCGCAGGCCAATTCAACCGTCCTACTCGGGCCCATCCGAAGTGCTCCGACGAACATCAAGGCACTTTCTGATCGACCGTCAAGGTCGTCATGACACCGTTTCAGTCGATCATCTCAAAGTCGCCTATGTAGACGACGACATCGTCCAAGCCTTTTTGCAACCATCCAAGGCAGCTCCCGTCCCCACACCATCCCCTTCGCCGGACAATTCCACACAACATGCCCCGCGCCACACGCGATCAATCGGTCACGTTTACTTTCCACCACGTTTTGTAGATGTTGTTTACTGCATGTAATCATTTCACCCAGTAACCTTCTCATTTTAGGAACCAAAAAGGTCAAAACAAAAAACCACAAACAAACATTTTGTACAGCAATGCGTGCAATTCAACAGCTAAGAGAAAATTATATGGCGAACCTCTACATAATTTTTGCTCGCCAGGCACTTCTTTTCGTCCTGCATTACAGGTCGCGCGAAGGTCACGGTTGGGGGAGAGCACACTCTCGTCTGTCGATGCGGCAGCGAAGAAAGTCTGCCTCCCATCTTTTCTTCCTCCAGTTCTGGTGGGTTGGGTATCCCCTTCTGATATCACCACCCTAGGGACGCATGGACGATTTCGAACATTGCAGGCAGACTGACCCCTCCACGCCGTCACTAACCTTTATCAACGTGGCACACCTAACTGTTCTGGAATACACCCGTCCCCAACGGTAACTTCAGTGTGTCTAACTCAGTTTCCACTTGTTTTGTGGAGGTTTTCAAGCTTGAAACCTTCGCGGAGGGACCTTCGAAGAGACACTCTTGGTTTGCCAAGTGCTCCAATATCTTGCCGTCTATTTCGGCTGTTAGCATTATTTTGATTGCTTGTATGAACAGCTGCATCGTTCTTGTTAGTTCGACCGTAAAACGTATCATTGATAATAATAACAATGGCCGGTCGATTGCTGCTGGTTGGTCGTGCTCTGCGTTCCGCCGTGCTTCGCTTATGGCTCATTTTTCCCAGTCTACTTGCAATAAACGTCGTTGTCCATTATTTCGGTTTTCTGGTTTAATTATTGTGGAGACTAGGCACGGTTCTAAACACAGAAACGTTCCAGTCCCCTTCAAGCGCCGCCTACTGACCTGCTTGCAGAATCAGTTTTGTCACACAAATGTTTAATTCCGTTCGATGGACCATTTCTGAAGGCACTTACGGGGTTCTTCGGGACTTGTTAAACGAAAACCAACATAGCCAATCTTCTGTGATGCAACCATTTTCCGATCGGTCCATTTCCCTTAACGCGGTTAACCTCCAGATAAACCGGAAGACACTTCAATCACTATACGAACCTGAAACGTCGAAATTTGTTTCCAAATACTTATGCATCCGTAAATCACTGCTTTCATGTTGATCCTAATCAGCAAAATATGACCGTCCCTACAGCCCTAACTAAGACAAGATACATCTCACAGACCAGTCTTCGAAGGAAAAGGACGGGTTGATGTATTATGGTAACTCCGGGCGGGAAAGACAAGTTAACGGTAATGCTGTGGAATCCTTATGCGGGTAAATAAAATACACAAACTAAGCCTCTGCTCAAACAATTTTTGAACCTCGTGATCATGATGTCATTCGCTTCCAATTCCTTCCCACATTTGATGTTCGTTGGCCCGAAACTTCCACCCGATGGACTTCCGCAGGGAAAACTTCTCAACTACGGATGTGGTTAAGTTCACCGCTTATGTAAACCCCGACACAGCAGAGGATCTAACAAAGGACCAACCCAAATCTTTGCTTCAATATACCACACCGGGACTGGACGAACAGGTTTCATGGTAACCCCTCAGTTATTCACCAGTTTCTTGTTTCCGTATTGTACCAATCAGCTTACAGTTTGTGACTTTGCATGTGCCTTTGAGGTCAGTCCATAACAGACTCTGATTTTTTAATCGTGGTGTACATCTGTAATTACTGGCTCTTGTCTGATAAATTACAGCTGCCTATTGCAATTGATCCGAGGTTTCCTCTGTATTACTTGAGCAGGAGTTTTCGGTTGAAAATATAATTCAGAGGACCACGCGAAGTCCCTAATTCCAAGTATTACAAAAATATGTCCTTACTTCCTTTCCATGACCGCGGAATTCTGTCTCAGTGGTTGAACATTGGCACTGGGTCAAACGATGCGCGAGGCTGTTTCTTGTTCCACGCCAAAATCAAGCAAGCTAGGGTCACGTGTACACAGCAGAACTGCTAAAATCCCTAAAAGGAAGATAGTCGCGTGGTACCGGTACCAGCTGATGCAGGCTTCTCAAGATAATAATGTCCACTTGCGTTTCGAAGCACCGATAACGAACAACGTCAGCAAAATACAACAAAGTTTCAAGCAGCGCCACTAAATACAGTAGTAATCGACCCTAAATTTTTCTATCATCGTATTTGTCGTGTGACTCAAGCCAAGTCAGGAATCTTAAATGTCCAAGGACTATACGGCCAACTCAGTATTAAAAATGGGGAGGCAGAAAACGCACTAGCCGAGCAACACGGCGAAGCATTCTAATGTGGACAGCCACAAATAACTGATGACCTGCACGTTGCCTCCCAAATAAAGTACACTAAACAGTGCCTCGGCCCCCTGAGCGTTAACGCTGCACATGCAGAAAATTGGCGGTTGAGCCTGAAGGTAAGGAAATCCACAGACACTGATGAGATTGAACTTATAACGTTTGAAAAATATGCGAACGTTTTGTCACAACTGCCGGTCTAAAATATTGCCGTGTGTGGGAGGGACAAAAGTTTTCTGGGCAATCAACATCTTGCAGGACAGAAGGTGTCGTAGATACTCTGTCCTGGTGGGCTGTTCATAACGCTCCACCGTTCTAGCTCATTAAAAGCTTGGTCTTACGAGTTAGAAATCCAGCAGACATCAATTATTAATTGGGAACCAACACGACATCTAAAGGGTGTCATTTGTGGACTATCATTCCTAGTGATCTCTCGCCATACTCCAATCGTAACGCGCCTGTCTGGAAAGCCACTCGTGAGATGAACGCGCCTAGCTGCCTGTTGGATAATTTCACTTTTCGGATGTTTGCCAATCATGCCCGCCATCATCTAAAATTAACAACCAGATCTCAGCTCCTTTTTGGAGGCAGGGCATTTACATGTTAAAAAGTGCTCAAAGTAGGGCCACAAAATATGCACGCGGATCGCGTAGAAAATCTTGTTTGAACCCCACTGCGCACCGAACCTGCTTAGTTTCAAATACGGGCAGGTCCGAAGAAGCCGGATATTGCTTACCGAGATCCTCCGCAAGTAGCTGCACACAAATAACCACTTATCGCAAATATCACGTATGCAGGACCTGCGCAGCCACTGGCTGAAGTTACACCAGCAGCGTCCACGACTTCTAGATAGAAAGCATTGAGTTTTATGAGCATTTGTCGCCCATGAAATCCGCTACCGGAAGCTGTGATGTCGACGGTCAGCACTCAATTCAATTAAATGGAGATAGAAAAAACATATCGAGGGGGATTACTCACATGCAGCTTTTGGGGTCCTAACTGGGGTCTTTGATCGATTAACCAAATAATTGGTTGACTTCCAGTTCGTTCGAGACTTGTACATTCATCGTCCGTCTTCATCGATGAAGTTTGCTGTATGCTTGGCTCCCCCTCCTGCAAATGTGTCATTGTTCACGCTCAGATAGCTTCTTGGAATTTTCACTGTTGGTTGCAAGTCTCCACTAATCATAGTTGTTTCTTCTTTTGTCTCCATCTTCTCTCGTTGTTCCATGGAATCACCTCCAAGGCGCTCTCCCTATTGCACGTATATACCTTTTTTTGATTCCGTTACTTATAAGCTCAGAACCCCCATTATTTTGCAATGATTTCTGATTTTGACGCTAGTTTATTTTCCGAGAACGCCATTAATCTTAAATTACCTGCATTTGGTATTGCAAATCCCCGCGTTTGGTTCACTCAGGTAGAGGCATTTTTCCGATTTCGTAAGATTACCTCACAGGCCACCATGTTTTCTTACGTTGCTACGCAGTTGCCCACTGACATTGCTTCAGAAGTAATTGATATACTCGATCCCATGCCAGACGAGTCCCCATACGATAAACTCAAGGCAGCAGTTTTAAAGCGTACCACGGCGTCAGACGAGGCCAAGCTGCAACAGTTACTTTCTGGTGTCGAGTTGGGTGATCGCACCCCCTCTCAATTACTCCGCCACATGAAATCCCTGGTCGGTGATAACAACATAGGTGATCCCATCCTCAGGCAACTGTGGACCAAATGCCTCCCGCTTAACACCTCGGTCATTTTGTCGGTACAGGATCCCGACACACCATTGGAAAAGTTAGCAGAGACTGCGGACAAAGTTCACGAGTGTTTCTTCAAGCGTTCCATCAACAACGTGCGTGACCCTTCCCCTCGCACTGACCCACAACAAGATACGCTCGATAACCTCCAACGTCAGGTGTCTCAACTAACACTCACTGTGAATAACTTAGCTGGACGCCTTATGAAGGGCCGTACCTTCTCGCGCACTCGATCCCGCTCTCGCTCGCGACCTGCCACATTTAAGTCCCAAACATCTAACATCTGTTACTACCATAGACGTTTCGGTGACAACGCCCGCAAATGCACGCAGCCATGTGCATATGTCAGTCAGCTTCCTAAGGGCGATGCAAATCAGGGAGAAAGACCTTGCCAACCAGTAATGGCGACAGTTGCCGCTGGCCAGACCAACTGTCGCCTGTTTCATGTCCACGACAGCTCCAACGGACTGCGTTTTCCCATCGCCACCTCGGTTCAGGCAGGTCAGCGTTTGGACCCGAGTGCACACTTGACTGCGATTTCAAACCTGACGACCGATCACCTATAGGAAGGCCGTAGCAGAGAATGATATCAAAAACCCGACCCACCGGGTCAACGTCTTTTGAACGGTGCAACCTTGGACATCGATCATCGAGTTTCCCTTGGTAGCCGTACATGCTACTTGCCTATATCCTACACTAATACGGCGTCCAGTTTCTCACTGACTAGCACGTTTGGCTGTTGGCCTCAGCCGCCGGAACCTCGTAAACAGACTTAACACTTCGTGCCTTCCGGGTGAAGCCACCACCATGAGCTCGATCGGGCTTCGAACAGTTTTATCGCAGGTCAATCAGTACTTCGGCATCGCTATGGGAAACGATTTCTCCGGCAATTTAGCCAACTCACCTAATACCACGGCGCCCTCTTGTTATCACATCCATCACCCAAGGAACAACTTATCGCCAAGATTCGGGCACGTCCACGCCACGACCTGCAACCCGAGAAGCTGAATCCCGCGGACGGATAATTTTTGTCGGAAACTGTACTTCTACGGGATTATCCGATCCTATCGAACAGCCAAAATTCTTGAGAACCTTTCAATTATGTAAAAAAAAAAAAAAAAAAACCGAAATTGACTTGAAACTAAACCCTGAACCACTAAATTTTAAAACCCACAGGTCTGCTGGTTCCAAAATAACTATGATTACCGGATGTATGATGATGATAATGTGATGCTGAAAATGGCAAACCAGCCTGATCATGTAGGTCAAAGATTCTGCTGTTTTTACATTTCCAAGTTCGGCTGGCCTCTTTATTCATTCAAAACGATCTCGTTTACAACAAGTTTTTTTAAGTGTTTTTTATTAAAAAGGGGTCCTGCCCTCTAGCATCGAACCGTCTGCGTCTGTGCAGATTGATGCCATTAGTTCAGACCATATGAAGCATAATCAGTTTATCAATAACCGGGATAATGCGGTTATCTAGTATTTCCTTGTTTCCAAAAATTCCCACTTGTTTTAATAGGATGTTAAGGGTTGTTATATATGGACAGAACAGGATGATGGTCATCTGAGTATGTCCGGCTGGAAAATATGCAAACACTGACAATGATAAAACCCCCACCGAATCAAGAATGTTTTCGAATTGACGTGTCCAAACAGCAAAGTATTTCGAAAAATGTTAAAACACTGCGGTAACTACTTACTTGAGTTAGAAGATGTTCTGGTGGAAGTCGTAGTGAGTTCAGAAGCAATATATTCTGTCAATATGCAATCGTTATATTTAGTCTTCTTTTGTTTGGGATTATAACTTTTCCTTCACCCGTAATTTATAATGTTTTACTTCACAATATCTAATCGGCATACTCTCTTGGTTTCTTATTTTTTTTTAACATTTTTTTTTTTTATCACAGGAAAAAGGAAAGAAGGAAAAATAATGGTTCATGTTCCCGGTTTCCAATATGATTCCTCAAAGAGACTGCCATGAGATTGGAAACCATGCGGTGACTACCGAGCGCTGAACCACGTCACCGTGCCGGATCATTATCCCATTCCGCATATCCACGATTTTTTCATTGACCTGTCTGGAAAAAAAGATCTTTTCGGAAGTAGATCTAGTCAAGGCATATCATCAAACTTCTGTGGCTCCCAATGACATCGCTAAAACAGCGAGGATCGGTAGAGCGAACTTCAGTCTGTCAGTAGTCCGGGGACAAGTCAACCATGGAAGACAATTTTGTTGCATATTCCGATTGTTTTCGATAAATAGTCCATTGTGTTTCCCCTAGGTTAATCACTTTATACAGAGCTGAAGGGAGACATATTGCGATATAGTTAACATTCATTACTTCATCAGTCGCAAACGTAAAATATTGCCCTATCATAACAGATAATGTACCAAAAAGGGCGTAGACGCGCCTGCAAGACACCATATTATGTAACCATGTACCATGGCAGCCCGGTAGTTTGCCTCAATCAACCTTTGGGCACTCTACGTTAGCTGAGCATCGCTTCGTAGAAAGCTAATAACTTCGATTTCCGATTGCGCAACAGCAGCTTCAATGAGTCTAATAGGTCAACTTGATGACCACTTGTCTTAATGTGTTTAACAATCGATGGCGTTGGGTTTCGAGCCCTCAGTGCACTAAGTTTGAACCTGGTGCGTCATCTGTTGTATCAATCACTTCGAGATTCGTTAGTTATGTGTAAAATAAGTGGTTGAGGCAAACTATCGGGTTGCCATGATCGCGATTACATAACAATCGGTGTGCTTGTATGTGTGTCTAGTCCCTGTTTGTCCTTATCTATATTATGTATATAAATGGCATATTTTACGTTTGCGACTGACGAAAATAAATGAAGAATTCTCTAATCGCGGTTGTCAAAGGAAATGACCGTCAACTATGTAGACCCCCTGATGCACAAAACCAGTCTGCCAATTTTCCATTCTTTCAAAAGGGAAAACCTCAATAGACCTAGGAGGGTGGGCAAATAATTAGATCGCTTGGTATGTCGAGTCAAGTGTAAACGATATCGCAAAACGGACATTGGCGCGACAAAAGTTATCCCTTCCTATGAAATTACTCACGACCTGCGTACATCGATAGAGATGTAATTCATTCCATCGCTGCAAAATAGGATGGCCAGCCTGTTATAGAACAGGAAGTAGTCCAGTCGTGGGTGTTACTACCCAGAGGCCCGGGCCCTTTGTGGAATACAACGGGGAACGCGAATGTCATGCATCGTGGTTTCTCCACGAAACAGCCGAAAGGCCGCCACTTTATTATTGTAAAACATAAAGTAAACAGGGTGAAACGTTGTACTCTGAAGAGACAGTTCCGGAATATAAGTAACTTTGGGTCACACTAATGACCTGTGGTCTGACAACAATGGAGCTTCTGAGATGGCACATCGGAATATTAAGGAGGGAATGTGGACAGGCGGAAAACTGAAAAACATACTTATAGCCATCAGTGAAGTCTGCAGCTGACGAAAACATAGGCCAACACTAACGAAAATCCTAGGTATTCACAAAACGACCATTGAACTGTTCTAGATTTAACGGTATAGACAAGGATCAGTGTCATCGGCGGAGAATAACGACCATCACATTAGGTCACTAATCATCAGATAGGTGAACATTGAGTTGCGTACAAAAGACAAGCTACACCTGACCCATGGAACCTGCCTGTGTGTTGTACTTGGAGGCGGAGTTTTGCGGCCAGCGCATAACTGCAAATCAGTCAACTTTTGGCCCGGCTTCCTAAAGAGGTCACAATGCAAGTACGTGATCTCCTCCTCAACTTACCCACTGAACATAAGTACGAAGCACTTAAGGAAGCTGTTATCAAACGGGTCACACCGTCTGATAGATCGCGGCTACAGCAACTTTTCAGAGATCTACAGCAAGGCGATAAGCGACTGGCTAATTTGTTGTCTCAGATGAAGCAGTTGTTAGACCCGTCATCCATGGATGAGGCAATTCTTAGAGAGCTGTGGATGCAGCGTCTCCCAGTTAACACATAGGCTATCCTCATGGTGGCTAAATGCCTATCCTTGGCGGATTCAGCACAAGTCGCAGACGAGATACAGGACGGTTTGTGCACCGGTTTCCCTACCTCCCTCACAGCGGTGACAAGCCAGAAGGCAGAGGGCCCCTGGAGTCCTGAACTTTTAGCTTCACAGAGTCAACCGCCGCCAGGTGATTGGCTCACTGTTCGGGCGTAGATTGCAGCCCTCCGACGGGATTTTGCTCCTCTCATGACACGTTCTTTCTCCCGTTGACGCCGGAGTAATTCTCCACGTAAGCGTCATCAGACGTCGAGTGACTTGTGCCGATATCACAAGTTCGGCACCCGGGCGGAGCTTTGCATCGCTCCTTGTAAGTACTTCAACCAAGGAAACGGTCAAGCTGGCCGGTAGTGGCGACAAACGTGGCTGACGCTCTCTTCAGCGGCTGCCTCTCTCATGTTACAGATTTAAGTTCGAGGGCCACGGTATTCGTCGATTCTGAGGCGGAAAACTGCGTGGTTCCTCACGATCCGGCGAGGCGATCCCCACTTCCTTACCCATGTGTCGTGCCGCTAATTGCACGCCCACCCCCACCTATGGTCAATGCTCTCTCACGCCTGACCTCGGTCTCCGGTAACCAGTTCGCTACGTTTTTGTAATTGCATCCGTTTAGTCTGTTATTTCATGAAGCAATTTTATTCTGCGTTTCCACCGCATGGTCGATATACGAAAACGAAAGTTGGTCGATTCCCGTAAAAGAAATTGACATCGAAGGCGCTCATTCTTACACAGATGTAATCACCATCAGTCCTATCATCCTTCAGCCTGAAACCCCTCAACCTTATGCATCTTTATTTTCAGATTTTCCACAGCTCGTTCGATCCACGAACGAGCCACTTCCAGTCACTTCCACGTGTACGCACCATATTAGGACCAAAGGTCCACCGGTGTCGTGTAGGCCGAGACGTTTGGCCCCCGACAAACTCAAAATGTTCGAACTAGGGATAATCCGCCCTTTTAAAAGTCCATGGGCCTCCCAACTTCATATGGTCCGGAAGAAGTCAGGCGACTGGCGCCCTTGTGGTGGTTATAGTGACCCCTACAAGCTCACGGTCCCCGATAGCTATCCGATCCTCCACATCCAATATCTAAAAGCTCGCCTTTCTGGTAAAGCCCTATTCAGTAAGATCGATCCGGTTCGCGCCTATAATCATATTCCGGTAGGGAAGATGGATGTCCCTGAAACGGTCGTCATCGCGGCTTTCGGTCTATTTGAATTTATCAGAATGCCATTCGGCCTTAGAAACGCTGTAAAAGTCTTCCAATGTTTCATTAATCAAGTATGCCGAGGCCTGGGTCTTCGTCTACCCCTACTTAGATGACATATTAGTGGCCAGTTCTTCCGAAGAAGAACATTTTCAACATTTGCGTTCCTTGTTCGCCAGGTTAGTCAAACATGGCGTAACCATCAATCCAGCTAAGTGCGAGCTTGGAAAAAGTAGTATAGAATTCTTAGGCCACATCATTTCCGCTGCTGGCATCCAAGTTTTACCAGCGAAGGTAGGTGCTGTCAATGACTTCCCCGAACCAACATCGTTCAAGCAGCTACGACGTTTCGCCGGCTTGGTGAATTACTACCGGCGGTTTATCCCTCATTGTGCGCAACTCCTGCAACCCCTCACGGACTTACTCCGAGGCGGTACACGTAAATTCAACTTTACGGACGCAGCGCGCACGGCTTTCGTCGAGCTTAAAAAGGCTATATCTAATGTTGCCCTTCTAGCCCACCCAGACCTCAGGCCCACTTTCTCCTCTTTACTGGTGCTTCGAATGTATCTGTCAGTGCCACATTGCAGCAGCCTGCAAACGACCAATCGCAATCCCCTAGGTTTCTTCTCCAAACGCTTGTTACCTGCCGAATCACGGTATAGCACGTTTGGAAGGGAATTACTTGCTATTTACCTAGGTATCCGCCATTTCCGCCATGCATTGGAAGGTCGCCCCTTCATCGTGTTTACGGATCACAAGCCTTTAGTATATGCACTTGGATCTTCATCAGACAGGTACTCCCCCAGGGAGATCAGACACCTGGACTATGTTTCGCAGTTTACCTGCGACATACGGCATGTTTCAGGTGCCCTCAACCCTGTCGCTGACGCTCTTTCACGCGTCCACGCCACCTTAGTCACACCCACTTCCGTTGACCTCAGTGATTTGGCTGCGGCCCAGGCGCGAGAGCCTGATTTCCAAACTTTCTTACAAAGCTACTCCCCTGTCCTAATGCAGACGGAACCATCCTTTGCGATATGACTACAGGTATTCCGAGACCTGTAGTGCCACTAGCTTACCGGCGTGCTGTCTTCAATCAGCTTCACAACCTCTCGCACCCTGGTATTCGCGCCACCGTTAAGTTGGTAACGGATCGGTTTGTCTGGCCTAAGGTTAACTCAGACGTTCGTAGTTGGGCACGCGCTTGCCTACAGTGCCAACGTTCCAAGGTGCATAAACACATACGAAGCCCAATTTCCTCATTCGGTCATTCAGATGCCAGGTTTTCGCACGTCCACTTAGATTTAGTTGAACCTTGCCGCCTTCACGTGGCTACGTTTACATTTTAACCTGTGTTGACCGATTTTCAAGATGGCCGGATGCCATCCCACTGAAGAATTGCTCCTCTGAGGCTGTCGTGCACGCTTTCTTGGAACGTTGGGTGGCCAACTACGGATGCCCTACAACCATTACGACGGACCGCGGTTCACATTTCGAATGCTCAACATTCGAAGCTATGACGAACTTTCTTGGATGCCGACGCATTCGTACCACGGCATACCATCCGTCCTCGAACGCCTTAGTGAAGCGCCTGTATAGACATCTCAAAGCTTCACTTTGTGCCGCCACTATGCCGGCATGGAGTGGAGTCTTTCCCTCCGTACTCCTTGGGATCCGGAGCCCACTGAAGGTTGACCATCAATACACCCCAGCAAAACTGGCCAATGGCTATGCATTGCATCAGCCTGGTGGATTTGTCTCGCCTCTTGCATCAACATCTTCTCGTTCGACTTTGTTTCCACATTATCTAGAATATATGCGGCAAATCCAACCACACCTCCCCGTGAACAAAATAGGCCAGTGCAAATGCACAAGGATTTGGCCACCTGTTCACATGTACTCGTCCGTTCCGACAATGTGCGCAGGCCAATTCAACCGTCCTACTCGGGCCCCTTCGAAGTGCTTCGACGAGCATCGAAGCATTTCACGATCGACCGTCATGGTCGTCATGACACCGTTTCCGTCGATCGTCTCAAAGTCGCATATGTTGACGACGACATGGCCCGAGCTTCTTTGCAACCATCCAAGGCAGCTCCCGTCCCTACACCATCCCCTTCGCCGGACACCCCACACAACCTGCCCCGCGCCACACGCGATCAGGACGTCGCGTTTACTTTCCACCACGTTTTGTAGATGTTGTTTACTGCATGTAATCATTTCACCCAGTAACCTTCTCATTTTAGGAACCAAAAAGGTCAAAACAAAAAACCACAAACAAACATTTTGTACAGCAATGCGTGCAATTCAACAGCTAAGAGAAAATTATATGGCGAACCTCTACATAATTTTTGCTCGCCAGGTACTCATTTTCTTTCTACATTATAGGTCGCGCGCAGGTCACGGTGGGGGAGAGCACACTCCCGTCTGTCGTTGCAGCAGTGGGGAAAGCCTACCTCCCATCTTTTTCTCCTTGAGTTTTGGTGGGTTGGGTAGCCCGCTCCGACAGCACCACCTTAGGGACGCATGGACGATTCCGGATATTGCAAGCGGACTGACCCCTCTTCATCGTCACCAACCTTTATTCAACGTGGCATACGTAGCTGTTCTGGAATACACCCGTCCCCAACGGTAACTTCAGTGTGTCTAACTCAGTTTTCTTTTGTTTCTGTCGAAGGCTTTCAAGCTGAAGCCTTCATGGACTTCAGGCGGCGCTGCTATAGTCGTACCTTCAAAATAGCAACTTCCTCCACTAATCTCGTCTATCGTGCAGTCAATCGCTGAAGGAGTTGCATCATCTGCGCCAAATGACGGAGCATAACAGAAACAAACAGGGGTAATGATTCTGTCAGGGGTGCACTGGATGAAGTAGTGAAGTATTGCAACACCTGTGATGGTGACGTGAGAATAGCGGAGGAAACGTTTGAATAGTGGTAAAAATATGGACTTGGTGGTTGCTTGGAAACGATTAAATGAGACCGGATTGGGTCAACTGCAAGTGCAAACAGTCCGGTATGTGAAGCAGCAGTAATAATGAAAGGGGTGGAAACTAGATTCGGGAGAACGCTGACTAGAAGGCCTGGAATAGAGTGTTCATCAGCATAACATATTTGCTGGATTAAGCAGCGACTGTGTTAGGCAAAGAACGCTGGCTTTGGTGCAGCTGTCATATTGGTAGCACACGGGTACAGTGCAATCTCAGAGTTCAAAGGGTGACT
>LOND01005058.1:15606-40164 GCA_014220965.1 Paragonimus kellicotti
AACAGAGTCGCAGGCGCATGGACATGGTTTGAGGGCTGTAATCAAAGAATTGATGCGAACAGGAACTTCGGAACAGACGCCATGCTCCCGAGCACCTTCAGCTAGATAGCCGATTCAGTAGAAGGTGTCCCCATTGCATGCTTCTCAGAGCTGTGACATCGGTAACGCAGCGGCTCATTTTCTTCTAGGATATTCCACGTCACTGTTGAGGTGAGCGGCAGCCCGAGCCACAGTACCTTTTGGTCAGGCTCATGGCTGATATGATGATGATGATGATGATGAGCCCCTAAAAATGTTAGACTTCTATTAATTTTCAACCTTCTTAGTAACGTTTTCTTCTAGGATATTCCACGTCACTGTTGAGGTGAGCGGCAGCCCGAGCCACAGTACCTTTTGGTCAGGCTCATGGCTGATATGATGATGATGATGATGATGATGAGCGTGCGAAAAAGTGCAGCATGCTGCAGAGTAAGGATACAACAAGTGACTATGCGTGTTGACTCCCCTGGTCAACGCAACGGAATGGTAAGCACACGATATCAAAACCTTCGTTCATCTAGAGAACTGGAATGGAATAGGCCAACTGAAGCACGTCTACTGGAGCTGGTCATCTTGCTTCTGGAAGATGGCTAAAAATACATGAAATTGGGAACGAGGAGAGCCCAAGAGCCACGTTAAAAATGACAACGAGCAGTCAGCGATGAGGTATTTTTGCATACTCACTTGAAACGAGGATAGGGTCCCGGTTTACACTGTGATGCAGCAGATTGTTTATATAAATTCATGGTTGTATGAGTGAAAGAAGAAGCCCACAACTAGACTGGTGAACGATCGGGCTTGTCAACCCAAGTCTTTGGTTCAGACATTGGCATGCGAGGTAGCAAGTACTCGCCAATTTTCCGACCATCCTTATGATAGCCGCTGACCTAGAGAGACCGTAGTTCAGGAGACCTTCACGTACAGGTCTGCCTGCCCTGAGTGGTCCAGTCGGTGTGATCTCCACACCATCCAGTTTAATTAAATAGGTCATAGAGATGCATACGTTGTCAACCCACATCAATGACCAATATCTTTAAGATGGTAACATGGAAAGTAAGATGTGAACAACACAGTGATGTTCAGACCTTCCCAGGTGAAACACTCCGCCAGTTGGATTATCAGGGGGTAAAAATGATTTTCTGAGTACTGTTTTCGGTTATTCATCATCGGGCCAATTACATAACATTTTATATCATCATGGTTGTCAAGCGAGCAAAATCAAAAGCAATTAGTCACATAATTACATCATGTGGTTGTGAATTGGAGGACAATTAGATGACCAAAATTGACCTCCGGAGGTGTCAGGTGAGTGTCGGAGAGCCACGGTGACCGTAAGGCCTGTACAAATTTCTTCTGAGCGCACAACTGTGGATTGCGCAACCGAATTCCGATCGCCTCCGCAGTGGCCAGAATACGAAATTTGACTCCTCTGGATTGACGACTAGGCATTGGGTGGGAAAGCCACTTCCGATGAGACTTGATGACCTGAGTCAACAAGGTGCGCCAGAATTGCGCTCGAAGCGAACTTCATTTCGTTCTTGAGTCAGCCATGTGGAGGTAGGTGCTCACGTATCCTCTGAGAAAGGCGCCTGGTTGTGCGACCGACGTAACCTGCTCCACAGGAGCATGTGAAAGAGTAGACACAAAATGAGGTCACACATTTAGGCAACGTATCTTTGAGTTGTACGTGGACTACCGGGTCAGATCTGAACGAGATTCGCAGTTGTGCCGCACTGTAGGTCTTTTCAATTGCGTTACTTAGTCTACGAGTCACCAGTTCAGCCAACGCCTCGCCTTTGTAGTCTAGCGTCATGTAAACCAACTTCTTTTCCGCAGATGGGAGCTTAACTTTCGGTTCTGTCAGTTCCATATGTCTATCTACGAAGTTTACAGGTAGGCGTTCTCTGCGAATGCCGATAATACCGCTCCAACCTGTCACAATGCTGACAGCCCAAAATGACCTAAACAGATCGGTGGTACCAGGTCAGCGATATTTAAAGTATTTTGTTCCCCAAAAATGCCACCTACTGGTTTGAAATAAATAGGGGACTGCGACGGCACTCACTCTTGACAGAGGTATGTCAAAACAGATAACTTTTGTCGGTGTAGCCGCACACGGTTTGGACGGTGACGTGAATAGGGCGATCAACAATCGGAGCAAGAAGCCGGGATCGAATTTGTCAAGCTTCGCCACTTACGGTGACAGAACGGTGCGAGCCATTCCGCGAAAGATCGTGTTTAATCTGCAGTTGTGAGTTTGATCACGCAATGTTACTGCGAAAGCCGCCCGACGTGAGCAGAAAAGATCCGCCAAAAACCTGTTCTGATAGCTGTCGCTTGCACACTATTGCTCGTGACAGGTGAAACCAGTTTGTGAACAGAGACATTGTGAGGCGACTGGAGGTCATGTGTAATAATGTGCGCCTTTGAAAACCTGAAGCGATCTCTCATAGGTGAAATCGTTGACTCAGACATAAGCTTCGTATGTCAGCAGGCCATTTTTAATTCGTCGAGCCGCACTTGCGGAACGCGGGGCGGCTGATAAGGGCAGCGTCACGACTACACAATAGTTGAACAGTGGTTCTACCAGGGCGTTGTGGATCTGTGGTTGGCAGCCGGGTCTCTTATAAAATGCCACATTAGCTCTTTGACGGTATATTATCCTGCTACAGAAGGGTTTTGAATGCCATAACGAGAGCACATGGGATTTCGGGCAGCATGTTTTCCATACGGCGTATGGGAATCTTCATTTTTCGCCAAGCCTGGACAAGTCCCGAGGAAGACGTGTGGATCAACGTAGTGATCGCCGGGTCCAACGAGTAAGTAAAGTGTTACGGGTACCTCAAATTGCTAGACACAATTCGAAGGGCGTGTGAACAAACTTGGTCGCCAGTCGCCGGCAACAGAAGGCACGCGTTGTAACAGTTCTGTTGGTCTTCGACTCTCTGGCTGGACAGATCTCTTACATCAGATCTACCTTCGTTGGTGAATTCTCGAACTGTCGCGCTGCTTCTGTCGCAGCCTCCTGCAGAGTGCATTGGGCATCCTGGATGGATGGAATCCATCCGAAGAGGCGTATGAACCGAACCACTACTGGTCACCGGCCTCTAATAGACTACGAATTCTGTGCTTATTTCCGCTGACTTGTGGGTTAGGATTCCTTTGAACGAAAGACTCCGGGTGAGTTCGCTCAAGCTAATCCCCTTCCTCGGCCTGCGTAACTGAGAGGTATTCCGACCTTACGATTATGGACTTAAAAGTACATTAATTATTAATGTTGTCTGGTCTTCCTATCATTTCTCTTCGGCCAAGATGTTGGCGGGCGGCTTTGCTCGCATGTCACATTTTACTGCTTCGAACTAATTAGTCTCATCTCCACTCCTTTGTAACAATAGCTGTTAACGTGGTGATTCGTCGATCTTTTCTTCGCACGCGCCAGAGATTAGCCGCATTTGCTGCTCGCTACGGAAGTTATAGCCTGAATGGTTGTCTGGCGTACACGAAAGTGGAATCTTCGTTTGATGCACACAAACTCTTACTCGCTCACAGAACACCGTTTAATCTCAACACCCTCATTGTTGGATCATTTATGTCGATAGGTCAAAATGTGGTTCTTGCGCTTAATTTTGGAAACCTCGCCATTGATATCTGATGTCATGCTGAAACACGGGTTCAGGATTATAACTCAGGGCTTTCAAACGCCGTCGGTCGCTTTACTGTGCTTGTACAATGTGTATTTGTTTGGATACCCTCGTGGGTGTTCTCAGCTTTCATTAGCGATATTTTTGCTTGTGTCACCGCTACCCTTATCTTTTCATTTGGTTTGCTGTGATAAAGGCTGGCGAGCGACTGTGTGAATCCCCGTTTTTTTGACTAAAATCTCAAAATCTTATGCTGATTAATTGTGATTCGTCATCATACGTCTGCTCCCTTGGTATTCCGGTAAAAGCGAGGTGATAGGGTAGCTTTTGTTTACTGTCGATCGCATGGCGGTTGTGGGAAGGAAGTCTATCCCAAGGAAGTCGCTGAAAGAATCTACTGTTAACAGGCAGTATTTTTCGTTTTGGTTATGTTTGTCAACCACCCCTTTCTGTCACGGTCCTTCCGGCACCTCATATATCATCATCGGTTCTCTTTTCTGTTGACCGTCGTATGTTCGACAAACTGGACAATTAAGTATACAAATTCGGATTTCACCCGATATGCCTGGCCAAAACATCAGTTTGCGAGCCCTTCGGATAAAATTACTCTCGCCCAAGTGTGCGTAGTGAATATTCTCCACCATTGTCGTAACATTGCCTTTAGGATCTGTATCTTGTCTCCTTTGGTTCTTTACGCACCCTGGACGGTTAACCCGTCTCAAGGATTAAGCCAATACATCAGTTCCGTTGGCTCCGATTTCCGGTCATCTGTTTAAGATAACATTCTGAGGCAAAGTGCAACTGCTGTCGTCTGTTGTATAACGTTTTATCTGCTGAAGGTGTTCTTCCGTGACGGTGGTGTACCGTTCAAAATGACGGTTATATCCGGTTGGGTTGCATCCGTCTCTTGAAAGTAAACCCTCGATGGTGTCAGTGATGTACGTTTTCCATCCTGGATGAATTTTCACATCACACTTCCAAAGAAGAATGTGCGTTCGCTTCCGAAATCGTGAAACTACGTTTGGCGGCCTACATACACGGGATAAAAGCGTTTTGTAACCCGTAATTATCACGATTTTCCTTCGAAAAGTTCAATCACCCAAACACTGTACTGCATAGATAATGATCACCATTTACTTTTCAACTGGTACGTCCTGTTGTTTGACGTTTCCTACTTCGTTAATTTGAAAGGCAAGCCCCTCTCCTTGTTGAATGGCTCTACACCCAAACCCTACTGGCTACTGTTCCCCTGTATTTCGAATGGGTAGGATGGGCCAAGGAATGCTATTATAGGTGCATACGTTGTCAGCTCCTTGATTTTCTCTTGTTGTACACTCCATTGCTGTGCTCCGCCCTTATGAGTCGACTGTCAAACCTGTCACGCGTGGAGAAAACCGATCTAAATAATCCGCCATCCTGTTAAGCCGACTGACGACTTTCAAACTAGGAGCAGGCATTTCATTGATTGCTCTGATCTTTTCAAGGTTGAGTTTTAATCCGCCCAGTATCAGCGTGTGTTCATGAAAAACGACTTCCGTCTTACGAACCTCGACCTTCCAGTCTGACGTTCTGTGTGCAGCGTTAAAATATTCTGACCATGCTCGTCTGGCGTCTCACCGTGGATTAACACACCGTCCGCCACGCATACCACACCGCGTAAGCTGTTGGGCGTATGCAACAGGCGCCTTTGGAAAATTTGACCTGGTCTCTTCAGACCGAAGAGTGAACGTTGTCAACGATGTCGTCTGAAAGACACATCAAATGTTAACTAGCTCGACTCGTTATACTGTATAGCACGCCAACAGGCCGACGATAGATCCACTTGCGATGGCTCCGGCAATGTATCGTCGAAGGTGAGTAACGCGTAATATTTCTTGGATGCACCGTTCGACACTTATGGGTATATGCATACCCACACAGTTTCACTCGTTGGTGACGACCGCGCTCTAGTCACACTCCTACACTCTATATGGGAGACTGAAGAGGTGTGTCATGACTGGCGCCCAACAGTCATTTCTATTTTTAAAAAAACATACGGGAATATCATCTGGCAACCACAGGGATATTAACTGTGTCTGCATCGCAATTAAGATGCCCACGGGTCTCATAATGCGGTGGCTTCTGAAGCACAGAGCAAACCAAGTAAGGGAAGAACAGAGGGGTTTCCGACCTGGTCTCAGGTGAATCGATCATATCCTCACCTTGCGACAGACACTGGAGTATGGGACTTCCTTTCATCAGCCAACCGTTTCGACATTTTTGGACCCAAAGGCTCATTATCATCATGGATAGCAAAGGCCGCTTTTGACTGGGTTGCTCGACACTCACTCGGGAACTGTCTCCATCGCAGAGGAATCGCAGTGAAGTATGTCGCTTTGTTGAAGTCGTTGTATGTGCGTCCTGAGTGTAGAGTGCCCATATATGGGTAGCTATGTCGAGCATTCCCCACTTCAAATGGCGTTCGACAAGAGTGTCCAGTCTGCCCCTCCTTTTCCACCTTGTGATGACGATATCCTGGAAGGAGCCCTCAGAGATTCCGAGTATCTGGGAGTGGAGCTTCTACTAAGTAGCAAGCTGACTGATATTGAGTATGCGGACAACATTGCTTTATTTAGTTCTGCAGAGAACATGCTAACCATGTTGAATCGGTTGAATGATATGGTTGATCTGTATGGTTATGCACTTTGCAACTTCAAAATGTAAAGTTAGTTCTGTTACAAGGTTGGGTTGGCCTTGATCTTTTCTTTGTTATTACGGACAGGTCGCTGGAGGTTGTCGATCGGTTCACCCACTTATGTAGTGCCATCTGGTTAGTCTGTAATATTGCTGACGAGGTGTCTCCGGGGATATCGAAAGCACGTAATGCATTTGCCAACCTCCGTCGTTTGTGGCGTCGCAGAGATGTCTGTTCGTCGGTTAAAGGCGGAGTTTGTAGTGGATGTGAGCGCTCAGTTTTGTTATGTGGATCAGAGACCTGATCTGTTCGTGTGGACAATGTTTACAGACTCTCGGTATCCGATCACCTCTGTTTCTGTCCGTCAGCCTGTACTAAATGGACTGATTATGTGAGCAACGCAACAATCTGTCGATGAGAAGTGCGAATGTTTGCGACCTATAATCAAGATAGTGACAATGCATAGTATTCTCTGATTGGGTCACGTGCTCCGTATACGGACGGGGCGTCTGCTGTACCACACATTGTTCAGTGTGACTGCTGATGGTTGAACGAAGCCCCAAGGAGAGTAGGCGATGACGTAGCTATGAGCTAAGTTAACCCTGAACGTTCAGCTGAGCAAGGTTGTTAGGTGCCGTCTACCTGATTGAGTGTTTCACGACCATCCACAGCGCTAGTTGGAAGCTGTTTGACATAGTAGTGTGTGGCCGTCATTAGCTTACCTGTACCCATACCTTTATTTCCTTTCGTGATAATCCGTTGTTTCTTTTCTCCTTTTCTCGCTTTTGCGGTTATTTCCTACCTTGTTGTTCGGGTCAACGACAGCCCTAACGATACCACAAATGGGCTCAAACCTGAAAATGTCGATGATGATCGTCATTATTCAGTACGCATCTCGGGTGAGGTACTTTAAACGCGAGTGTTTTTCATATTCACAGGGGAACATTTATTAATCGTGGAATTTCAGGCCGTCATATCAAGCATTTGAAAGAACTGTGTGAGGCCCCAGAGGCCTTCATTTATAGTTGTATATGAGTTAGTCGGAGCAGACTGGCACAATAAATACGACATTTTCGTCAGCTCAAATGATATGACGTAATCACAAACATTTCAAAGTTTAATGTTTTCTGTTCCTATCGGATTCGACTGGACAGTGCATCCTTTGTGAAGGCGTTTCTAAGGTTCGTTCGTTTACAAATTGCTAACAGGTGGCAGCGAAAATTTCGTTCACAGGTTTCGCAATATAGGACTGGATTCTTCATAGCTACCACATAGTCAGATATGTATTTGTAAATCGGTGGTGAAATGTAGCTGATCAATGTCGCCAATTTGTTGGGTTTCAAACCGTCAGTGAATGATCAAAAGTTGGTGAGCTTACAAAGCCAATGGTTTTATTTTTTAGGAACATCGGTAGGTTTGGGATCGACCTCAAACCACACGGGACGAAGAGTTCGTTTCTTCGCCTAGTTGCCAGGTCGTTGTAAACAGTCTAGCTCAGCCGCACAGTAGAAACATTTCGCGTCAAAATCAAAAGAGAGGCCTTACAACAGGCTTTATTAGGCTTTAGTATGAGAGCTGAAATAGAGATACCTAATGGATTCATGAACTCAAAAACGAAACAAATACACCAAAATGTTATAGCAACAATAAGGCAATGACAAAAGGTCAGGCTAGTTTACTACATGGTCATGAGTGCATCGATTATCTTAACTTTTTGACAGACAATGGAGCATCTACACTCTTTTCCTCAGCCACCGATCATGATACTTTTGGACGTATGAGCCACTTTTTATTCTTCTACTCGACATCATCATAGACTGTCTTCGCGGTAAATGAGCCATTAAACTACTTCGGTTCGTTGGAATTATTGTATACCTGCCCTAAGTACGGAATGCGCGCGTATGCTTAACCATCACGAGCGTTGCCCACCTCAAGTGGCACCCGTCATAAGTCTTCGATCTCTCCCTTCCCTTTCAGTTTATTCTTGTTAAAGAGGTCCTAGTAAGTTCCAGGAATCTCTGAGTGGGGCTTCTATCAGGACATTCGCTGACTGATTCCGGCTATGCAGACGATGTTATTTTACTTAATTCGTTCACTGTCATGATGCCGACCACATTGGATTGGTTAATTTATTCAGTTGGTCTGTACGGCATGCATATTGCATCTTCAGAGTTTAGTGGTATTACAAGATTGGGTTAACTGTGACTGTCTCTGTTTTTACATGCTAATGGCTTTAGACTGTTCATTGTTCTGCCTTCCTGCGCAGTCATTCTGTGTTGCAAACCGCGGAAGGGACATGCTGAACCAACCACCGTATGGGAGTTCGCTTAACAGAATTCGAATTTTCCGTCTTAAGATGAAGAAATTCGAAAACCTTGGTCCTGAGAATAACAGGACTGTCCCCGCTAATTGCTCTCACGTCGAGTCGAAAAACAAATGTAAAAGGCCATTTCGTTTTGCTTTAAAATGTATGCAGCATAAAGAAATACGTAGGTGTTTAGCTGGTGCATAGTGACCTACAAACGTTTTCTAATCAGAATACCAAAATCTAGTTATTGAAAATAGTAAAAATAGTAAAAATCACCAAACCATGAATGAACATAGCGGAATAAAGATCGAGCAGTTAAATAAAGTACCGAAGGTTACCTCTGAATTGTTTCGGGAAGTTCTACTCATCCTGATTGAGCAAACCCATTTTTTTCGACGAAGGGGCGGTTTTAAATGAAAATATGGGGCCCCCTGACCGTATGCACGATTACGGACAATGTGTATGTAAGGATGGCAAAGGTGAGAAGTGCATTAGTCCACATATCAAAAACTTGGCCCGTCTACACAAAACGTGGGTTCGTGTTCTCGGCATCCCAGCACCGTTATTTTGACCATTCAACCTGCGTAAAGTAGATTGTTTATGTGGGAAACGCAATTGTTTGTCTCTGTCCATGTTAGATATTTTGAAGTTTCGGACTGATGACTGAGGTGGCAGAAATTCGAAATACACCCTAGCCGGGTCCCCTATTCTATATGTCATCTTGGCGTCTGCAACTTTGCGCGTTGATCATTACGGCTGCTAGCGACCGGAACAAATCGCCAGGCGTTGACGTAGTCATGGGCTAGGAAAGTCTTGATCGCATGCTGTACAAGATGATGTGCCGCTTGCCGAATTTGCGGGTTCCGCACCATCTGCGTCATTTATTGGGGACTTTCTGGGGTATAGCAGTGTATGACAGTCAATGACGAACTCGTAGACGTAAGATTTTTAACCCTTCACACATTTCATGCCTGTTTATTTCGTGCGTTATGCTTCTTTATCAGTCATCCGTTACGTGAACAACTTTCAGGATCAGTGGCAACCCTGGCTGTAATCCCTTCGGGTGTAGCTCACAGCTGAACAGGTATGGTTGTAGCCTCCTCGTGTGTTGTCTTCGGCTGCATCGACAGTCGGGTGATGTCAACGTCGCACTGTTTGTTGTAGGTCATCATCATCATAGCAGCCATGAGCCTGACCAAAGGTACTGTGGCTCGGGCTGCCGCTCACCTCAACAGTGACGTGGAATATCCTAGAAGAAAACGTTACTAAGAAGGTTGAAAATTAATAGAAGTCTAAGCGGAAGAACTAGAAATGGTATGGATGCAGGTACGCCATTGACTGCGACACACCGCCATCTCGGATAGCGTCTCTAACCAGCGGTTTGAGTGATCACGAGGACCCCATCCAGGCAGGCGACACCTACCCACTTTACTCAGTGGAGCAGTCAGGGTCTTCATATTTCGTGACCACGTTGTTGCTTGACCACCATGTGGTTTCACCCAACTGTTGGTGGTCTCAGTATATAATGCCCGGTACGGTAAACGATCAGCTGACATACGGAGTACGTGACCAACCATCGCAGGCTGTGCAACGTGAGTAGTTGACCAATTGATCGCGCATCCCGAGCGTTCCGGAATACGCGCCGGCGAACTGCCGTATTGCTCACGCGATCAGTCCACTTAATGTGGGCTAATTGGCGGAGACAACGATGGTCAAATACAGCAAGCTGTTGATATCTTCCTTGCGAACAGGCCACGTTTCCGAACCATAGAACAAAACAGAACGTACACAAGCATTATATACCCTTCCTTTCAGCGACAACCGAACGTCTTTTCGACGCCACAGGTGACAGTATAAATTTTAATGATGTTCACCTTTATGCCGGCTTCTCCGTAGGCATGCGTTTTCTGTTTCCCTCATGCCCATTTTTCACGGTTCCTGCCCTCACAGGAGTTTTCAGTGGATGTCGATCAATGTTAGGTCTTCATGCCAAAACGAAACGGTGTTTCTTCATTATCATTTGCGCATATCGAATATTTAGTTATGTTTTCCCTCCGTATGTCTTCTAGTTGAACCATTTTATTCAACTACTTTCCGTTTTTGTTTCCTATGGCTAGTAATCTGTGTATACTTTTCTTATGAAGAACTAACGTAGTGCCTCAGTCTTCAACTGCTACCGAGGCGGCTGCCACTCGTCGTTATCTCGAATCTCCGTTCCTCTGCCTATGCCAGTCTGGCGGAACGGCCTCCGGCCTCAACCAAACCACCAGTCTTATTTGCAACCGTTCGCGCATGAGTTCTAGCAACTCCGCCCATACCGAATGTGTGACCGCAACGGCCGCCTTGCCTGCCCATATTATCAGTCCAGCTTTGCGAGGGTTATCCAATTCAACTGCCTCGGCTTACCAGTGCGCTCATTCGTCCATACCACCCACCTGCCCACTTAATTCAGCCTCACATGGGACGGAGGAATTGTTGGCTGATTACCCGAACAGACACACGGAAACAAAAACAATTTTTTCCGGTAGGTGCTGTTTTGTTTAACTTCTTCCTCTCACCTGTAGGCTACCTTCACATTCATCTGAAAAGCTGTTACGCTTTTGCTAAAGTGGTTCCACACGACATATCTAGACATCCTTCCATTAGCAAGGTAATTTATTTCCTGTTTTTTCCCCAGTTGAGTAAGTTGTTTTATGCGAACAGTGTGGCTACATACATACCCATGAAGCTCGCGGTTGTTTACTGCCAACGATGCTTACTACCAATTGCATGGTTGATGGTTCGATTCCCACCCTCTGTGACATCTATCTTGAATTGAGCAGTTTCGACGAATTTACATGTGATCTAGTTTGTTATATTAAGGTCTTGCAATATAAAAGGTTGAAACTGTCTTTCCGTGCTTCCTACGAATAGAAGTGAAGTGTATGTTAACATGGGTTGACATTTATCAGGCTTGTTTTTTTCAAGTGAACTGGCCACTGTGGTGTAGTATACATGTTGAATCCCTCAAGGATGGAATCTTGTTTCCAGGTGCATTCATCATGTAGCGTAGCCGTTGTGTTGCTTGCGCCATAACCGACCAATCACTGAGTGTCTTTTTTCCCTAACACTCGTGATCGATGTTTCATTGCTTACGGGCGATGTTCGTGTGTTTTGTGGCCTACATTGAGTTCCCTCTGCTTTGTGTGGCTGCATCGAATTTTCAGCCTGCTACTTTGTATAAGAGACATCTTGGTAATTACTATTGAGTCACCTTGTTCCTTTGGCTCGATCACATTTGATTCGATCTCATCTGTGTTAACCACTTATGTATTGCTGTTTATAATAACGTCGACTGTGTTGTATGCAAAACTAAAAATTCAGGCGACACCCTTGAGAATAGACGGATACTCGCAAATTTCTATACAGCGTTTTCAATAAACTAATCTTCATTAAAAATGATAATAATTGTAATAATACCTTTGGTGTTGGCATCCATGGTTCACTAATGTTAGTAGTATTACTGTTGTAATAAAAATAATGATGCTGGTACCCATGACTGGCCTGCATGTAAGGTTTAAAGCGACACTTACCAAAAACAACTTTTACTTGCGACCACCATTACCCCGCTTCACAAATTATTACACTTACTTCACGAACAGCTCAGCCAGGTTGGTAATATACACATCACCGAATTCGATTACCCGCCATATCCCCTGATACCTCCAGTCAATGACTCCTTGAGTCACAACGTCCTCAACCTAGGAGGTAAACTCCATCTACCTTGTCTAACCTGCGTTAACTGTTTTCATTTCTTCGTGCCTAGTCGTCTGCGACATAGGCAATGAGTGCACAGTGTGAGAAACGGTTGGTTGTCATCATTTGTGTGTTGTTTAGTCGCGTGAGTCTCTGCATCATTATAGACTGCGTGATTGACCTCGTTCGATCCTCATCACATTTCCTTTTTCTAACTTTATCGTTGCATACCGATTGATACCACCCGATGCTTGCGAATGAACTCAACCGTCGTTGGTGAAATATTTGATAACAGTGTATGTCCTCAGCTCTTAACGGCCACCTATCCCAACCGTACGATAACACTGCTCTCAGTCATTTGATAGAGGCTCCCCTGAGACTGTAGTAAGATGCCGTTGATGCCAAAAGTAACTTAGATTCACGTCACAACGAGACTGGACCTTGACGTGGTGTGACGGCTTGCGCATCTCGATGACCTATTGGGCTAAACTGGACGGTGTGGCCACCACACCGATAGAGTCACTCATACCAGGCAGGCCAATGGGTAGAGGTCTGACAAACCAGTCTCCTGGTCCTCCAGGTTGGGGGTTGGAAGAAGGTTGGCATCTTTTTCCGGAAAAAGTACCAGTTCTGGTACATTGCCACCCAACCGCTGCCTTGCGGTACAGGCTTTTGAGCCAAAGGCTTTGGTTGAGAACCCTAATCGTTCTCCTGTCTAGGTCTGGGCGTCCTGGCAGTATCTCAGCCCACACACAAATGTGGCAGTTAAGCATCAGTGTGAACCACTGATGTATTGCTGTCTATGATGATGATGAGATTCACGAGGACCACCCTACAATTGTAGGTACGAATTTCTTTCATTCCCTTAAGTGCATCTTCCTGAGTACGCAGACCAGTCATCTACCTCCACAACTTCACTATCTAACGTTGAATTTAGTCATTCACTGTAATCTTGCGAGCGCGTTTTGCATTTTGAATCTGTATCTCGAAGTACGTGTCATAACTTGAGGTGTTGCCTAAAGACGCCTGCTTTGCTGGGGAGTCGCCAAATAGCAGCAGTATGGTTTTGATGTCCAAGATCAGTTAGTCTTTCATCAGACCGAAACTCTTACACTAATATTCGATGAGTGCTGTGGGCATTCGTGTGTAGTCAAAGTGAATACCGTTAAAAATGATAGATCGTGTTAGTATCCTGGGCCGAGAACCTCGTGACACACAGTCAGTTGCTGGAGACGTTAGATGAGATGGTGGCTAGTCGGGCTCAGTGGCGTTAACGATGTCATACAAACATGAATATTCACAACATCAACAATTCTACACTGCATCGGCCGTCTCGCAGTAAAGATGGGGTCTCTCCTGTCTGCTGCATACAACAAGGTGAATAGTCGGCTAGTCGGTATCAGTGGCGTGAATGTTGTCGTTGTTTGACCGAGTTGTCTGTGAAGTGAGTGCACTTAATGATGCGGGGCAGTGAAAGCCGTAAGGAAGCTGTCTTGCTGATGACGCCTTACTTTCACTTGTTTGTTTTGCAAGGTGTAGGCACCTTGATGTTGAATGGTTAAATATAGACGTATCTATTTTTGGTGGTTAGATCTCGTTTCCTTCTAAACTCTCCCTTCCTGGCCAGGGCTCGCTTTTCTCTTCGTGGTTGTGTGGCAGTTAAATATCAGTGAAAATCACAGGTCTGTTGTTATATATTTTGAGGATACTTACTATTGTTAAACTTTACGGAGGCCGTGATAACGTTTCAGCTTAACCGTTCTCCATCGAATCTAAAACCTATCCATAAATTTTAACTTGTCCTGAATTTACTCGTATAATGAACAGTCAATGTAATGTAGGGTATATTGTAAAACGCTCAATTTTAGCCCCGCGTAATACAAAATCTTGTAAGAAAACTTCGTATTTCTAGTCATGTGCTACTGGATACTCCGCTTTGAATTGCGGTTTCCTTTGTCTATTTTTCCTGTTTTTCTTTAACTACTGATGGTTTGATAGTAACTGTTAAGTACAAGTAACTTACAACGTTGTGTACTGCAAGCCTGCGTTGACGGCAGGCAATACTATTTTTTAAAACGTTTTTTATGCAACACGATGCAATAATATATATAAAATATCCATCAGCACTTCCCGCGTGCTGCGTTATTACATAAAATTTCAAATATACTTTTGAATTTGTGGTCGTTGTAATCGATTATATTTTCCTCTTGAATCTTCGTGATAAGTAACTACCATCGCTCACGTTAGCTGATCCCCCGTGACTCCGAATACGACAGACCGCTATGAACGGAAACGGAGGCTTACAACGAGTTCGCATACGGATCGTGAGGCGTGAGTTATGTGAGCACGCCAAAGAGATAAAGAAGGCATTTTTATCAGGAAACACCCATATGCTGTTATCTCTGATTCGTAGTTACACTTACCGGCAACAACGTGTTAGTGCGAGTATATATGGAAAAAAAGGCTGATCGCGGCGACTTTACGGATGAGCTAGGTATTTTGATTAACAGTTCCACTGATCTGAGCTTGTGAGTGATGGGGATTGAGTAGTTAGTTATGACATTCCAGATAATCCTCCATCGGACGCCAAGGTGGCTTTGCAGCTTAACATATTGAAACGCAATGAAGCCGCCAGGCTCCTACTTTCCTTCTCTAGCACTTTTCAAAAACTGCGGTGAAGCATTGTTTGAACTGGTCACAATTCTTCGTTTTCTATGAGAGACTGAAGAGGTGTGTCATGACTGGCGCTCAACAGTCATTTCTATTTTTAAAAAAACATACGGGAATATCATCTGGCAACCACAGGGATATTAACTGTGTCTGCATCGCAATTAAGATGCCCACGGGTCTCATAATGCGGTGGCTTCTGAAGCACAGAGCAAACCAAGTAAGGGAAGAACAGAGGGGTTTCCGACCTGGTCTCAGGTGAATCGATCATATCCTCACCTTGCGACAGACACTGGAGTATGGGACTTCCTTTCATCAGCCAACCGTTTCGACATTTTTGGACCCAAAGGCTCATTATCATCATGGATAGCAAAGGCCGCTTTTGACTGAGTTGCTCGACACTCACTCGGGAACTGTCTCCATCGCAGAGGAATCGCAGTGAAGTATGTCGCTTTGTTGAAGTCGTTGTATGTGCGTCCTGAGTGTAGAGTGCCCATATATGGGTAGCTATGTCGAGCATTCCCCACTTCAAATGGCGTTCGACAAGAGTGTCCAGTCTGCCCCTCCTTTTCCACCTTGTGATGGACGATATTCTGGAAGGAGCCCTCAGAGATTCCGAGGATCTGGGAGTGGAGCTTCTACTAAGTAGCAAGCTGACTGATATTGAGTATGCGGACAACATTGCTTTATTTAGTTCTGCAGAGAACATGCTAACCATGTTGAATCGGTTGAATGATATGGTTGATCTGTATGGTTATGCACTTTGCAACTTCAAAATGTAAAGTTAGTTCTGTTACAAGGTTGGGTTGGCCTTGATCTTTTCTTTGTTATTACGGACAGGTCGCTGGAGGTTGTCGATCGGTTCACCCACTTATGTAGTGCCATCTGGTTAGCCTGTAATATTGCTGACGAGGTGTCTCCGGGGATATCGAAAGCACGTAATGCATTTGCCAACCTCCGTCGTTTGTGGCGTCGCAGAGATGTCTGTTCGTCGGTTAAAGGCGGAGTTTGTAGTGGATGTGAGCGCTCAGTTTTGTTATGTGGATCAGAGACCTGATCTGTTCGTGTGGACAATGTTTACAGACTCTCGGTATCCGATCACCTCTGTTTCTGTCCGTCAGCCTGTACTAAATGGACTGATTATGTGAGCAACGCAACAATCTGTCGATGAGAAGTGCGAATGTTTGCGACCTATAATCAAGATAGTGACAATGCATAGTATTCTCTGATTGGGTCACGTGCTCCGTATACGGACGGGGCGTCTGCTGTACCACACATTGTTCAGTGTGACTGCTGATGGTTGGAAGAAACCTGTAAGCAGCCAGATTGACTAATAATGATAACTAATTTTTCACGCTGGGTATCTCTTCGAATACTTCTCAAATGCGATCGATGTATATTTACGCTGTTCCGTTTTTTATTTTTTCCTACCAAAGCCGGGATGTTTCATCTCACTTTGTCAGCTTCTTTGCAAGAATTGATTTTCTTCCGATGTCTGCGTGATTCTTCTCCTTACTTGAAACGATCTGTGTTCGCTTTCTCTTGCCTCTCATTAGAATTATGTCCACGTGTATGAATTCACTCAATGTGGGATTTTTACGCTGTAATTCGGTCATTTTCCCTGATCTGTCAGACGTTCTTCAGGTTTCGCGGTTCTCACGTCTAGTGTTCACAAGAACACCGAGCTTGTCGCTTATCTAGAAGGCGGCCATCTGCTAGCCTATTCTACCTCCTTAACGATTAAGTCAACTGCTTTATTTGGTCGTGAACACAGTGTATAAGATCGTGATACTTCTACGAGTCGAGAACGATTTATGAAATGTTGTTCGTCATAATTTTTTCGTGTGTGTATCATGTAATTTGTTTGAATACGTTTTTTGTCAGCTGAGCCTTTCAAGTTATTTTCCCATTATTCACTTTGAATTCCTCTGTTTCTGTTGCGATTCACCAGGCCTATCCTATAGACCTGCCATTCAACAGAAAAATCCTTCGAGTCAACAGCCATCGGAAATCACCACAGATCACCCTTGGCTGTGTGCATTTTGCGGCAGAGATAACACATTCGTTAACCTAGGGAGTCTCTACGGCCCTTATTGGATCACAGACGCTGAGCGCTTACAACTTCCCCCGGAAACAGTCTGCCAGGCTGCGCCATCATCTCAGACAAGCACTTCACCTGTGCGCTGCTCTAAGTCCGCATCTTCCGGAGAACGAGCCGGTCGATCTGCGCGCTCTGGTGTTATCACGTCAACCGTGACGCGTTCAGCAGCTGCTCAAGGTCGCAATTCAGTTGCAAACACGGGCAGCCTTCGACTAATTATCAAATCACGCAACACACCTGCCTCGTCTCAATCCTCAGCCAAACAGGCTTCTACCGAGCCTGCAAGGGTTGGCTTAAGCGGAGAAGTATGGTTCCATCGAGAATGCGTACTATGGGCTCCGGGCACTTTCATTCAGGGTAACGGTACCGTTGAAAGTTTAGGCGAGGCACTACAGCTATCCTTAAACACCGTAAGTTTTGTGATCGGGACCGGAATCAACGGCCCCCTTTTTTCTGCCAGTGTATTTCCAAAACGCTATGTTCTGTTCAATCTCCTTGCAATTTTTCTTCTGTTACATTCGTCCGTTCAGTTAGAAAATCGCCGTCCAGTCTTCCAACATGCTCATTTTGGCTTATTATTTCCGAGGCCCGGCACGATCAGAAACTTTTCTTTGATATGGTTCGTCGGTGACTGTTTTACGGCAGCCCTGTAGTAATGTAGTGTATTGTAGCGAACAAGTTTATAATAATCCTCGTCTGCCTGGTAAATTTGTAAAGTTTCAAAATAAATCTTATTCAAAGACTGATGTTGGTCGAAATTTGCATTGCTATCTCAATTTTTCGTTGTTTATGAAAGTAAATAGAACACTAGCTGCCTCGGTGTCGATCATGTTAGTCGGTTACTGTTATTGACAACTGAAGCCTTTCATCATCATCATCATAGACAGCAATACATCAGTGGTTCACACTGATGCTTAACTGCCACACAACCACGAGGAAGAAAAGCAAACCCTGTATAGGAAGAGAGGAGAAAAAAGAAGGGGACGGAAAGGAACCCCTAACTACCAAAAATAATTACGTCTATATTCAAACATTCAACATCAAGGCGCCTACACCTTGCAAACAAACAACCGAGCTGTAAGTGAAAGTAAGGCGTCATCAGCTTACGGCTTTCACTGCCCCGCATCATTAAGTGCACTCACTTCACAGACAACTCGGCCAAACAACGACAACATTCACGCCACTGAGCTCGATTAGCCGCCATCTCACCTAACGTCTCAAGCCACCGACTCTGTGAGTCGCGAGGGCCCCAGCCCGGGAGACGAACCCGATCTACAGTGACCAACCCCTTCGTGAACGATTTCATTTGTCTACGCCAGGTCATCATCTGTCCACCTCGCACCTTGCGCCAGTCGGCAAACAGTGCTCGGTGTGGCAAACGACTAGCTGGCATCCTTAGTACATGACCTAACCATCTAAGTCTGTGCAAATGTAGCGACTGAACAAAAGAACTCGTTTGACAATCAGTGCCAAACACCCGCTTCCTAACCTCCTCGTTGCTTACTCGCTGGTGCCACCCGATACGAGCGATTGAACGCAGACATCGGTGGTCAAATACCTGAAGACGGTTCACGTCCTCTACCCTTTCGCTGCCGTAAAGTAATACAGCCCTCACTGTTGTTTGATATACGCGACCCTTAAGCTTCAGAGAAATACCTCTCTGTCGCCATAGGTGTCTCAGATTAGCGAACACCACTCCTAGCCTTGGAAATACGCGCTTCTATTTCATTCCCTACACCTCCGCCGCCGCCACCGCTGATGCAGCTTCCCAGGTACACAAACCGGTCAACAACCTCCATGACTTCATTATCTAACATTAAATCTACGTAATCACAGCAATCTTGCAGAAGCACTTTGCATTTTGAGGCTGCAAAGCGCATTCCGAAGTACTTAGCAGAACGCGAAATAGCGTTTAGCGTTGTTTGTGCCGCTTGAAAGTTGTCAAACAGCAACACCTTGTCGTCAGCATAATCAAGATCAGTCAGTCTTTCACCAGGTAGGAGGTCCACGCCGGCATCTTGTGAGTGTCGCAGACAGTCCTCCATTATTTCGTCTATGACGAAATTGAACAAAATGGTGAAAGGGGACAGCCTTGACGTACGCCGCTCCTGGTGCTGAAACTGTCAGACAGTTCACCGTAAACCCTAACCTGAGCTGAAGTGTGAGAACAAAGTACCTTTGACCGAACCTTTTTACCCACGTAAGATTTAATAAAATGATCCGTTTTACATAACGTCACTAGGTTGACGTAGATCGTTATTTCAGTGTTCGCTATGACGTTCCGGTGAATCGGTTAAAATCAGCCTACCAGCCAACGCTGACTCCTGAGACCATCGCTAGGGTTACATAACCCAACTTTGTGTGAGCAGGAGAGGTTTGTTCAATTAATCCAATTGCTTATGCCATCGATTATAACACCTGATCGATACGGAGTCACGAACGTGGAAGATAGAGATAACTGTGAGTTTTGGTCATTATCGAGCTTTTAATGTGGCAGTTTTTATTTTAGAATTTAAGCTTAACAGTTTGGTGGAATCCTACCGGAAGCATGTTTTGTTGCACTTTGTCCTGTGTGATACAATGGGAATTTTCGAAACGCATGTGTAACACTTGAGTTGGGCACTGTAAATCATACAGTTTGTGAATCTCCTGGTAAGTACTGAATTTAGTTTGATTGTCTAGATGCCCATTAATTTTTTTCACATAGCGAGCCGTTCTGTCTAAGTGATTTTTATCTTGCTCTTCCTCTTGCTGTTTCTCCTCCGTAATCCCAAACTACGGTGACTATTTGGGTGTAACTGTGGTCAGCCAAGCTGTCTATAACCCTTTCATTCAAAAATGAAAGTTGTGTTGTTGTGTTCCTTAAAAACCGTGAGTTTTCACTCGTGATTATTCGTTTTCGACGCAGCCTCATAAAGTTCTGGATATCAAGTTGGGGCATTGGTTGTGCTGGTTTAGCGATCACTGCACTAATCTAGGTTACTCCGTTCTAATATTGAACATGTTTTTTATCTACCACGTTTCCGCGGTCATTTTTCTGTTTTCCAGGTTTGCTCTCACTGTGATAAACGGGGCGCAATTCTGAGTTGTTGTAGTCGTGGGTGCAACCTCAGCTACCATTATCAGTGCGCTCATGATGCCGGTAGGTCGGCTGGGAGACGTTTCTTTTTGTGATGGCTATTTGCGAACCAGTTATTCACTTATTAGCTCATCATTTATCTGTGAACATTTTGATTGATCTGACGTTTATGGCTGATCTGGGACCGGTTGTATCGATTCCCGGCCAATACCTCAAGGACGCCTCGCGACTCGAAAATTGACGTTCACTTGTTTGATGCTCGTTGATCGCGATACAGGCGACCATTTATGCTAGACAGGCTTTAGTAGAACCACATTAGTTTACAACTATTGCTTACTGCCGTAACTTAACTTCAATTGCCTCATTATATGAAGTCCTGTCCATCTTACCCGTTACGACACTCAGCTTTTGTGGTAGGCTTAGAACGAGACACAAGTGAATTTCTAACCCTTATCCATTTGTTCAGCATGTAGTACCGGTAGCTTTCTTCATCGTAGTGTAGTGCTTCCATGAAACTCTTTCGAGGCATCATCGTCCTCCTTGTCACATGATTTCGCTGGCATGTCGCTGTCGACATCTTGAGACAAAATTCTGTTTAACAGGTTTGCATACACTCTGGTGCGATTATGAATGTATTCGAAATCAAGTTTTATCGGAAAAGCACTATCGTAGGGTGAATTTGTAGCTGTTTCCAATGACCAGCTAGCTGTGCTCCGGTTGACGAGAATGGTATCCCAAGATGAATATATCCGTGTTGTTGTACGTTGCCTTTGAGCATTTTGTCACATGTATGAGGAATACGATTACGTTTTACTATAGACTATGACCTTGGCGCTTCATTTGTAAAGCTTAACCTTCCTTTCCTGTAGTTCGTTGTCATTAACGTGGATTTCCATTTTATTCATAAATCCTTCTAACCACTTTACGGCATTAGGGGTGTGGTATGTGCGATTTCACTTCTTCCGACTCATTCATGTGGGGGGTCAGTTGACAACTTTAAATCTGTTATTATATGTTAGCACGGTCTCGTACCTATCCGCAGTCAGCGTCAAAATAGTAGCTACTTTCTACACTGTAACTTGTTAAGACGTTTGCCAACGACGCCTAGTAAATTGTGCCTGTGTTTTTGCCTTGTTTTTAACGTTCCCAAGCCTCTGGCCTGTCATCTGTCTTTTCTTTGTAGAGTGTCACTTAAATGAAGAGCAATACACATTGATGTGCAAAAAGCACAAAATTTACAACTGATTGTCAAAATTGACAATGACCTCATGCCCGCGGTCCGTGTTCATTCTTCCTTGACCGACGGTTTGTTCAGGAAGCTTACCGTCACGCTTGCTGACGTGAGTGGTTAGTCCATGTGTTGGAATTGTACATAGCTCTTAATCTTAACAGCTATCAACTCGTTTTCTGCTCAAACCACGCCGATCTCGACATACCTGTGTGCGTCAGTATTTTGTATCCGAAGATTCCTCCCTAACTTCCACATTTTCATGTGAATTTGCCGTTCATTTTGACACCCCCCTGTGCTACTGTTTTTGTGTATAAACGGACCGTTTATGCTTGTACAGTGAACAGTGCACTCTGATCGACAGTTTGTACGCAGAGTGGTGATTGTATGTTTTCGTCCGCCTACCGTTATTTCTTTTGTCCTCATTGTTCCTTACTGCTATGTTCTATTTTGTCGTTTTGTAAATCCCTTTTCTGCGTACCTACAACTCCATTGCCGTACCGCTGTTTCTCTGTACGAAATAATGTATGCGCGTTATTGGATACTCATCCGATGGCTTTCTATTGCTAATTAGATCCTTTCGGGTTCCCGTAAACTATTGGCTCGTTCCGTGGGTGGGTTAGATTTTGCGCATTGTGTGAACTTAGGTGGGTTGCAGGGTTTTATATTGTTCAGATGTTTTACTATGCTTACAAAAGAATCCACCTCTCCGTTTGTCTGTCTTTTTGTTCTCTACTAAATGCCTGTTTAACCAATGTTCTTAGTTTCTTTTAGTATGTGGTAAGCACCTATTGTTTTCGGCTTGGATATTGTGGGCTTTTGCTACATACTCTCAGTCTGTTTTTTTATTGAGTTCCGGTAATATGGTCGAGTTTATTAGGCCAGCAGACAACCTAGATTAATTCGCGCCTCGTTCTCTTTGTTCACTACTTGTTTACAATTAGCCATGCTGGCTTATCTTTCTTGTGGGAACTGATAGGGCTTTCCGTGTGCAAATGGTTGGCAACTTCGCAGCCAACGACCAGCATTCCTGGATTGTTTATTTGCTGACCTCGCTGAATGTAGACTTAATGTAGAGGTTTGTCTCGTTTGTGCCCCGCACTACTAATGCCTGCACTATGGTCATCTCTCTTGCACGTCACCTGTGGAGTATGGAAGTCAGTCTCCCTAGGATAGGATCCTACACTCTTTCTGTGTACTATTCTCTCCCAGTGTATCTCAACTGCTACTTTCTTCTCATAAGGTACTCGAGTGTTTGTCTTTCCACGGTCCGTTTCTTTAAGTAAGCTAAATTGATTACACCACACTAAGTCTGGGTGCACTGGCCGATAACGGGTCAGGGATATTAACTACGGTGTTCGTCCAGGTTGGTCGAGTTAGGACATTGACGCTTCACGTTAGCCAACATACGGAGCTTAACCGAAGGCTTAGCAGTGACTGACACTGTCGGTCTGCTTTCTCGTAGATAAACTTGTTGCTTTAAGACAAACTGAAAACGAATTGGGGATCATCTTGTCGAAAAACCCAGTGTTTGTAGAATTCCTTGTGCTCATCCTTTCAGCCCCGCTTGTTTAACAATTGACCGGGATTGCAATCCTCTGGATCCAGAAATCTGCTATTATTAAAACGGATCTGATACGTATGAGCTGTGATTATAATCGTACTGGGGAGAGTCTCGAATTTGCACAAGGATGGCTGCATCGGTCAGTTTTCACGATCTTTTTTAAAAAAAGTTGGTCTTTATAGGGACAAGTTACTTTAGGGCGTGCCTGTTTATGTTCAAGCACTCCGTTCAGCCAAATCGTTACCGTCTCAGCTCATGACTTCCAGAACCTCTTCGTAACTTGTCGTGTGCCAATCTCGTTCGCGTTTTTCTGTGGTTGCGTTCCATGATGGATGTTATGACCCGCTGATCAACAATAACGAGAAATGGCGAGTGCAGGAACATACGAATCACAGACATGCAGTACAGAGCGTAACGGTATCCAAAACCCAAAGGAATACAGAATACATTGACCTTCACCTGAGAATGTATCTGCTCTCCAACCAAGAGCAACATAGCAGACCAGCGTCTGCATATATATAGTCTTTGAACAGCCTTGAAGAATCCCACCTGAATTGATGCATTAAAAGTGGGATGGGCCAATCAGAGACGGAGGAGAAACGTGCGCAAAATTAGGTTTCAGCATGTTATCGCGTGAGAATGTAAAATTCAAAACCACGAATTATTTTCCAAAGGTATATCAAAAAATGAACCATTTTGGGAGAAGACTTTTCCCAGCAGATGTATACGAATGTGACCTGCTTATTTTCCTTGTCATATTCCTAACGAGTGTCCACAATACGGTTTACGACGATCTGATTTCTGTTGTTAAATGTTTCGTGATCTGATGCCCCGCTGTTGTTCGTTAAAACAGATTCTCTGCCTTGCTTCATGTGTACTAAACAGTTGACGAGCGTGCTGGACAGTTAGACACTTCTTGTTTTTCACTGAATCCTCAGATTATGGAGGCCAATTTACGCTATCCATTCTGCTTGTTGTCCAAATGATAGTTATAGCGAATTAAGTCACGTTTTATGGCGGCTACAAGCTTATGACATGTCCGAACCAGCCTCAGTAACAAGTGGAAATTAACAAACTGTCGATAACATCGACTTGTTCACGACATTGTTCCATATTACTTAATGAGCGCACTATCTATATTGACAACTGCACACGAACATGTGCCAAACGATTACGAAAGTGATTTCGTGTTCTTCCTGCACCATCGTGCCATCTGGAACTTTGATATGATAGACATGAAAGGTAGCGTGCATCAATGGAGTGTTCGATGAGAGTGGCGGACCGCTGATGGGGTTTTAGTTGAACTTTTTCCAGAATCAGGTCTATTCAAGGCACAATGTTTAGTTGAATTGATGACGATGCACACTTTGCTATATCCTTTGCGTGGTTACTTGGTTAACATCTGTCTGTTGTGCGTTTGAGGCTGTACTGGGTTCTGAGGATGCTTCTCATCGATGTTGATGCATAACTCTGGCACATAGCACATTAACTGTAAGATATCTGCACCAAATGTAGTATGAAT
>LOND01005060.1:4396-19933 GCA_014220965.1 Paragonimus kellicotti
TCTCCAAGATTGCTGTGATTACGTAGGTTCATTGTTAGATAATGAAGCCATGGAGGTTGTTGACCGGTTTGTATACCTGGGAAGCTACATCAGCGGCCGCGGTGGAGGTGTGGGGAATGAAATAGAAGCGCGTATTTCCAAGGCTAGGGCGGTGTTCGCTAATCTGAGACACCTATGGCGACAGAGGGGTATTTCTCTAAAGCGTTTATCAGACAACAGTGAGGGCTGTATTACTTTACGGCAGCGAAACGTGGCCGCTCAGAGTAGAGGACGTGAACCGTCTTCAGGTATTTGACCACCGATGTCTGCGTTCAATCGCTCGTATCGGGTGGCACCAGCGAGTAAGCAACGAGGAGGTTAGGAAGCGGGTGTTTGGCACTGATTGTCAAACGAGTTCTTTTGTTCAGTCGCTACATTTGCACAGACTTAGACTGTCTCATTTACACTGGATGCCAGCTAGTCGTTTGCCACACCGAGCACTGTTTGCCGACGCTGCGGTCGACTGGCGCAAGATGCGAGGTGGACAGATGATGGTCTGGTGGTGACAAATGAAATCGTTCATGAAGGGGTTGGTCACTGTAGGTCGGGTTCGTCTCCCGGGCTGGGGCCTCGCGACTCACAGAGTCGGTGGCTTGAGACGTTAGGTGAGATGGCGGCTAATCGAGCTCAGTGGCGTGAATGTTGTCGTTGTTTGTCCGAGTTGTCTGTGAAGTGAGTGCACTTAATGATGCGGGGCAGTGAAAGCCGTAAGGAAGCTGTCTTGCTGATGACGCCTTACTTTCACTTACAGCTCGGTTGTTTGTTTGCAAGGTGTATGTTTGAGTATAGACGTAGCTATTTTTAATAGTTAGGTTCACTTCCCCTTCTCTTTTTTTCACTTCTCCCTTTCTGTACACGAGTTGCTTTTCTTTTTCTCCGTTGCTATATGGCAGTTAAGCATTAGCATGAACCACTGATGTGTTGCTGTCTATGGTGATGATTGCAAGACAGTCTAACCACCAGTTTATTTTAGTTTCCATTGCCGAAGAGTATACATTCTTGCCTATCATCTTTGCAGTGGTTGAGATTCGCTTCTAACTGGAGCAACCACGTACTTCAAGCGGTTAATTGCATTCTGCTCACATTTCATAACATGAATTCGATCTCAGTTTTTACGACTTTAATGCCGAGGTCGTACCAAGGAGTCCATCTGGAATCGTTTTGGCTCCACCATCCTTAAGAATTAGTATTTTATGGGAATTCATCAGCGCTCTAACTATTGATGTAAAAGCTGACAATGTGACCTTTGGCGATAATTGCCTTGCGACAAATGAAGCGACCTTTCTTTCTCATCGATTGTTGCACACTAGTGGGTTAGTTACCACATCTCCCAAGTAGTTCGGGATATGCTGAGCAAGTCGAATATCTGATAGGTAGTATTGTCTCCCATTGTGTACTCCACATTTAACATAAACTTTCGATAGCCCTTGAGTATAAGACGCGTTGGTGCCGGAATTCAATAGGCCTTGCGAACACAGTAAGCGATATTACTGGCTAAGTGACAAGGATCACAAATGAGTGTGATAAAAAGAACTGATGATACCGGTACACTCGCAGTATTGTCCAACAGTGGGCGCAGTTCTCGAATGAACTGCATCCGTGTTTCTGTTTTCTATTGACGGACAAGAGGCATTGACAGACTGATCATGGTGTTTTGGTCCTAACTGTAAGCACAGCTTTCGTGATCTGTAAATGGAACAGTCATTACGATGTTGAGCTCGCGTGTCCAATTGCGATAAAGTTTCGTGCATAAACATAGGATAAACTTACTAACCGAAAGCGCCATCCAAATGGCGGTAGACTATCAGGATGTGGCGACAAAGGAGCAGCTGCATGTCTTGTCCACTGTGTTGATTATGTACCAGTGATGAAATTCCACCACTAGCATGTCACAATCATTGGCCTATATGATCATGAGGCAAGTGATAAACCTATATTGGCAGCAATGACACTGCAAGCCTTCAGTAGTAGAAGTCTTACTAACACATCTGCATTTTGCACATGGACGATGACTACTAAAGGACAGCTTGCGGTCACATAATTTGCCTGTCTGTTAAGAAAAATTTGTTCAGAAGTTGTTCGCGTCCGTTAAACTACTATCCACAGTGAAATGCATCTGTTCCACACATGGCTTTTGATTGCATGATGCATTGCCTTCTGTTATACAAAACGTAGGAACCACCGGAGATATACATTGGACATATTTGGATGACAGATTAACTGAGAAGGCAAACACCCGTAAAATGTCGGGTAAATTTGTTGGACTCAAACCAGTACACGTGTGTATAATCAACGGTTTTTTGCATATGTATTGCGAGGTTGAGGAGCCGAATAGACGAACAGATCGGATACTAAAAATCATCTCAGTTAGTAACAGGTAAATCAGCATACCTTAACTAAGAAATCATGTCGAATGTGTTACCGACACAAATTGATTTCTTGACCGATGGCCACGTGAATGGCTATGTAGTCATTTATCATCATGGATCGTACAGGGGTGAGTCCAGCAAACTTCAAAAAATGACGTAGGAAGAATACTGTGGATAGAGTTGTTTCAGTGAGTCCCCACGGCTACCAAGATGAAAAAATTGTACTATTCAAAACATGTCTCATACGTAGCACCTGTTTCCACGAAGTCCAGACAATGTTGACATAATACATGCTGTTCGTTCGTCATGGACATGAAGTGGGTCAACTGCTTACGAGCATTGCAAACTAGGTCACAGCAACCTGTCAAATTTAGTCTATTCCGCAACTTCATCAAATAACTGAAAGCGTTCTGCTCTACAAATATATCCTTCACCAAATTGCGACATCCCCCGTAGTTACAAACTTGCCCATTTTTCGCATTATATCATCCGATACGTTGAAGCTAGGCGTATTGTTCAGTGTCCACAGTCCGACCCTCGACAGTTCATTTGTGATCAGACGATGTTGGCTTGGTTCAAGTCATCTTTTGAATGGGTCCATCGGATGGTTGTACAACAAAACGGTCTTTGACACTAAACGGATCATCATCAAAGCGTCCAAAATTGATGAAAAATGCACACCCTATCGGTCGCGGTTCCCAGCCCAGGTTACCGCGACCGTTCCTATCTTGGTGTAGACGTCCTAATGCCACCGTGCAACCCACGTGGGATTTTATGTTATACGATAGCGAATACGACGCGATGGTACAACTGATAGCTCCGTTTTGTAAACAAAGATCCAACAAACCGATTGCAGTTTCGAAGTTGGACACCTAGAGGCCGGAGATCTAATCCCGGTAGAGATAAGAATATATAGTATTGATGGGCTTTAACAAGAGCTTAAACTCGAGTCCATTGATTATTTTAGAAAGGGGCTAGCTGGAAAATCTATCTGAACGTGAAGGTCTTATATTTCGCCTATTTGTTTAATTGGTGGGTTGGCCGGATAGTTTGCAGTACGTGAAAATTCAGGCACCCGATGGCTACTCCGGACTGTAAACAGCGTATTAGAGTGACAAGTATGCATACGCAATACGTCACTGCGTTGCGTTTTCAATATGTGCACTGCAGAATGGTTCCCTTAGACGATATGTCTGGCTATTGGAAATGACTGTCAATTGTAGGACTTATTGTCTGTGACATCTCACTATTGAGCTATTTAACAGCCATCCTCCTATGCATATGGGTGCCGAAAGTCAACCAGTTAAACAATTAAACCGATGAGCCACATCGATATTGTACAGGTTATTTCCTGTTGGGCTCCGTAGCTTCAGCTTGGAACTATATTCACCTAGGTGCAAAATATATGTTCAGTTTTGTGTACGTTTGCTGCCACGTACGATTTACTGCACCACGTGTGTGGGAGTGGACGATATAGTCAGATTCGTATCACGCAGACAGCGGGGGCATTTCAGATAGTCGGTATTCGTTGTGACTCCTGTGATGTTGATCTGGTTGAATTAGTCTGCTTATGACAAGTGCCTCCCGTTTCAAACTCATTTGAGAAAAGAAGTGAGCTTAGCAACCACATGCTTATCAGGTGACAAAGTTGCGCAACTACCTGCATTTTCTAGAACAAAAGACCTGGACCAACTGACCGGAAATGGGGAATTTCTAAGCGGATGGTCCAGTTTTGCTCGATTCCACACACTAGTTGACTGCCTGTTCTTCAAGCGGTCAGTGAATGTCTGGTTTGAACCTATCACCGTTCTACACAGACAGATTATTCTCCTTGATTTTCTTTCGCTAGGCTTTTTCGTTTGCTGCACACTCTAGACTTGTTCTCCACTTCGTTAGAATTTGATTGGTAATCGCCAACGCCGCTGTTTATTTCCCTCTAGGCAGCATTTTTGTTAACACTGGTGTGTCCGTATTGGTGTGCTTTTCTACGTTATTAATGCCTTCTTTTTTATCTTCAACCTGTTCAGTATTAAGTTGCCATATTCGTCACTGTTCCGTCGTATTCATGACTGTATATGATTGACTTTGAGACGAAGTTGGCTGTATTTCAGCTGCATGCTGAAAGGACAAAAGTGAGCGGTGCCAGCGATAGAAGTCGTCAGCCGTGTTCCAAGTAAATGGAGAACATTTTCGGCTAGGAATGTACAATATCTTGATAACACGAAGTTTGCCAGTAGTGTACTGCATTTTGTTCTGAACTAAAACATTTGTGCTCGTTGAAAAATGAGTAGGTGGATATCTTTTTTTTGCCTTCAGTCCACCATTTACGTTGTTTCCCGACCTGCATCAGCTATTTTTGTGATCAGATTTTATTACCTCAAACGGAACTGCGCAGTGGTTGCCATGACGACTGAACGAGACAATTTCAGTGCAGGCTGCCATTGTTTGGTTTGCTCATTCACGGGCAGTCTTGTTCTTGTTTCGCTGTTTGCGGAGGCGCGTTTTCGTTGTACTAAACGTCAATCAACTTTCCTCATCCAAATTGTAATCGTGCATACACTTCATAGTTGGGTCGTGTGTTTAGAATACTGACTCAATGTTTATCGTATGATTCACCTTTTGCTGTGCCATCGGCAATGCAGTAGTCTGCCGAAGTAGTATTAACCCCTAGTATGTTACACACTGTAGTTAGTGGTCATTTGACGGAGTGAATGGTTCCTGATTTACGTGACATCCCATTGGAGACGTCATGGAAGACAGCGAACAGTTAGATTCGATGATGTGGATCTTGTCACTTTTTTCTGGATTCATCTATCAAGTGAGGACATTTGTTACAACAAGACCTTGAAAACTGACACACTGAATTAGTTTTATTTTCATTTGATGTTCAGTTATTCATTTTTGGTCATGTCTTGCTTCCAGTATGTAGAGACCATTCGCACGTCAACTTCTAAGAATTTCACGTATTAGATTTTCTCCTATCTTTTTCTGTTGGATGTTCAACTATTTGCCTTTATGTTGTCACTTTGCTCACCGTATGGTGAATTTAGAACACGCAAGTAAAGCTACGTAAGATGTACTCTGCGATGTACTCTTCGGTTACGATATGCGGACTATGGTCAGTTGGTATGGATCAATTCACATAAGTGTAAAACAGGAATGAGTTATCGGCTGAAATAGAATAGCACACAGAACCAGTCACGTTCAAATGGGCCATCATGAGTTAAAACCAAAAAAATCAAATCTTTAACCGGGTCGAGTGAGGAACTACCGATACAGACAATATCGATCTTACAATGAGGTCCATTCGAACCTGACTGGTTCTGTGTGCTATTCTTATTGCAGCCGATAACTCATTCCTATTTTACGCTTATTTGAATTAATGCATGCCTAACTGATCATAGTCCGTGTGTTGTAACTCAAGAGGTTTGTCGAAAAGTCTCTGCGGAATACATCTTACGTAATTTCACTTGTGCGTTCTAAATTTATCCGGGACATAACTGCCTTAAATATGATGAATTATCAGGTTTGAGTTTCCCTCTCATTGTCACAGTCGTACTTCTGTGAACAATGGACCAAAGTTCCAAGTCATCGTTTGTGAGAAAATCTTAGTGCAAGCGGGTGTGTACATATAGCTTGCCGAGACATTTTTTTGCACAGAGATTCTACACAGAAAACCAAGGCGCACACAACAGTATCGAGTCTACTGGGGTGCGGCTACAAATGGACGATCGTAAATCTCGCTCAAGCTAAAACAGCTCAGGTCGACAAAAGAAATACTTGCAATTAATTGATGTAGATGTGCCTTACGACCCAACTATGGCGAATCATCTACAGTGTATGTAGCGTAGGCCTGGTTTAAATCGCTCGCATTAGGATCACGAAACAAGAATTTGGTGACACCACCTATCATTCATTTAGACAGGTTAGTTTTTGTAGACAAAATGTTGATTGTATGACATATTTTCATGTTTCTCAATTTTTTTTTCTCCAGGAAACTTTCACATTTGTAGTTCAAGGAACGACCGTGATCCTGTTACTTCGATTACCTGTGACTTGCCTGTTCACATCGTGGATTCCTCAGCCTCTTTCGCACGATCCTCCTCTTCATGTGTTAATTTTTATTTTAATTTGTATCTTTTTTTCTATCAGTTGTACTGTAAGCACTTTTTATTCTTCTTTCCACTTTGACCACTCTCGCTCATGTGTCAAGGCGAAATTTGCGTTGAAAATATTACTACTCATGCGACAGAAGTAGTCTATGTTGTTTTGCTCCCGAATTGCAATTGATGCTCTTCTTTGCTTTGATTACACTTTTACTCCATCAGAAACACAACTTTTTCACAACGCAGAGTAGGATTCAGCTCTTTGTTGTACACTCATGCGAACGATTACATTTTCTCCAGATTATTGCGAATAACGTATGCTCAAATCCTTTCTAATGTTACGGTCAATAAGTTCGTGCAATGATGACTGCTTTTGTTAAAATTAGTAATTTTTCCTGCGAATGCGACCAAATGTTGATCGGTTAATTCGTGTAACAATCATGTGCTCTTCTCAATGTTTTTGATAGCTTTTTAATGTGCCAGGAGATTTTCGTGTAGTATTTTTATGAACTGCTGTTTTTGAGTTCTGAACTAATCCGTTCCAGTGGGTTTGGCAATAGCGCACAATCTTTGGTGTATTTAACTGTGAAAACTGCGATCAGATGTGAGTGATTTCTAGTCTGCGGTAGTCACTCTATGCTGCTTATCAGCACTCAACATAGAATCGGTTGATACCGATTATTCCACTGGCGATACTTAATTTACCGGAACGAACTAACCGCTAATACTTAATTAAGTGTGATTATAGCTTCAAGCCTGTAAACTGTTCACTATTGTCGTGGCACGGCCAAACACGTCTGAGTTACATAACTGGATTGGGCACTTACCTTCCTCAACGTCGATTCATTGGTCATGAGACTGATGGGCCCATGTTCTGTATCCAGATTCCTCAGTACGAATCCAGTGATCGATCCTATTCTCAATTCAGCCGGTTCGAACGAGTACCGATAAAAGTGTTGAATACGATCTCCTTTATATGCGGGCTACTTTTGGTGATTGTTCAAAGTGGTCTTTGTTCAGTGAACGTCTCTGTGATGAATTTCCAAAATTCCTCATATTCACCATGCTTATCACAAAATTCATACGGAACTTGTGTGCGGAAGAAACGAAATTCTTAGTTGGTACGGATGTGTAATGTTCATCTTATTGTGGCGAAAAGGCATCTAATAAAGCACAGTCATTATTTCAAGTTGAACATCACCCACAATTGATCGCAGCTGTCGCATTCCCATAGACTTTCCAGTCGGCCCCTTTCGAAAAGAAGCACTAGACTCGAGTTTCGCTCTCATTAGAGCTCGTCAGTAGTGCATATCCTTGCCACTGCCGGGACTAGAACTCCGGCCATGCTTTCATGAGGCAACCGTGTTTACCACTGCGCCATTGACCTCACATTAGGCACGACCGAATTATCATATGTGAACGCTCAACCACTTTCGCTTGTGAGTAATGATCAGGTTGCCCGATCGTCTCGATAGGAGACACAGTTACTGTCTGTTAACTCCAATCGATAACCCCGCGATTAGGACTTCCTAGACAGGTCGAAATCTCCGATCTCATTAAACCTGCTAGGCGATATTTTAGATTACTGATGAGTAGTCGTGACATGACGTAGAGAGGAGCTTTGGGCACGTGGTTGGTTGAAAATGACGCATATCCACAGTACGGTGTTTTCGATAGTCAACTCAGGCAGGATAGGCCGGACACACCAATCTATAAGTTGGAAAGTAAATCGGAATACTTTTCGGATGAGTATTTGAAAAAGTTGGGCAGTACGAACCGATGGCGAAATAAAGCTGGTCCTTAGGGACATCTGAAGCGCTTGGAGTTTAGATTTAAAGGAGGATCACTGTGCGTTGGCATGGTGTAATTTTCCTTGGGTATCATCAGTCATCTACTCAGATGTTCCATGAATTACGATTGGGCTGTTGCAGGTCAGGCTGGCCTTGATATCTTCGAGCTTCGCCATTCTTTGCGTCTCCGGAGTATATTTTGGTAGATCAGATGACTGCATTACCGAGCAAGAATTCGGCAGTCGTTACATTTTCAGTTTCCTAATCCCATTCAAGTTCGACCCTCATCGTTTGAAGAAAAGGCCGAGCTGCTGTGTTAATGTGAACTAGTTTAGTGTTCCACTCTTAGGTGTCTGCAGCCGAGCCCATATTTAAATTCTAGTTCAGCAAGGAAGTTAGCTTTAGATTTAGACAAGTCGAGCAAAACAATAGTTATACACTTGCCTGTCGGTCTGTGTATGCCGACGCATTACGGGTATTTGTCTCTCCATTATGTTTACAAGATTCAATGTGAACAGAGGCGTACAGTCTAGCCTAATAATCGCATCTCAAATCTACATTTCGGTCACAAAAGTCTAAAATTATCCTAACGAGATAGTGTTAGAAAAGATTGTCAGGTTGTGTCAAAAATGTTCATTGTTCCGCAGCTGGCAGTAAGTGGAAATTTCAATTTCGTCGGCGGTTGGTGTGACAGTCTTAAGTGGTGTATCCCTAGGTAATTGATGTGTGTTGATCGCGTGACTGAGTTTGACGACCTTAACTTTGGTTTCCGTCCGTTTGTCTGGTTAGTACCATGTGTGACGGTGTCATTTCAAGAATCATTGATGGTGTCCCATTGACCAGTGAAAAGTCTAATGGAGAGTTTTGTTGCTAGTTGTGGATATAGGAGTCTAGAAGGAGCGTATCGTAAAGGCTGTTTTTAATCTGTCTCTGGCAACTTCAGCATAACCAAGAATGACTGTTTGTTTTGTATAAAGGTTAAGAGGAACGTTAAATGAGTTCATACACATTATTTGACATCAATAGTCCGCACGTGTCATACTGGATGTTGGTAACAATTCTGTGACCGGAAGTATCCCTTGCACCTAGCGATATCATCGTCTCTTTGGCAACAATTGATAAAAGGCGAGTTAGTAACAACCATAGAATTACTGGTTAATAAATCGCGATACTATACAATGCTCTAAGCGTTTATCTGAAAGATGTAAAAAATACAGGCAGACAACGTAAACTTGATTTTAATCACACTTTGACCCGGGCCAAAATATCAGCTGAAAACTGAGCGTCCCGATTTTTTGTTCACCCATTTCTCAGGATGACCAACACTTTCATCAATATTGCTAGCATTTTTACCTTAATACTACTGTCATCACGTTTGGAACCACGGGCGCTATTGAAGATTCACCCCGTTAACAGAAGCGGTTTACTTAAGCGAATTTAAATAACAGTAGCTAATCTGATTTCCGGTCAAATGTTAAGCTCAGATAAGTTTTAGATAACTGATGACGCCAGGTGACTTTGCTGACCTGGACGGTTCTACTTTTATCTATGCCAGAGGAGTTCCGATCACTTGATCGTATGACCACCCACCAGTACAGTAGCTGATCCTAATCCACAGTTTCTACAAGCGAGTTTTCGGTAAGTAAAATAACTTGAACTTTGAAGGGCAATACTCTTCGCAGTATATAAAAACCAAAAAGTAAACTGCATCTATCAACGAATTCTTTGCTATGGAATATTTCTAGAAAACTCCTGAACTAATATATATATATATATATACTATATATAATATATATAGTGACCTAGTAGTGGTGCTGATGACAACGGACCTATACTCTCATTGAGAAAAGCGTCAAACAAGTATGTATCTCTCAGTAATTAACAGAAATGCATTCATAGCATATGAAACCAAGAACTGTTCCAAAAATTAGCAAACTGGCACATAATATCACAGTTTGAAAGTTTGGAAATCTGCGTTGCTGGTATAGACGAAATACTAGCTATTAATCGGATCCACTGAGGACCACTTAGTGAAAGTGATAGGGCATCCCCATTCTGGCTGTTTCGAGAGCTTATGCTACATTACCACAAACATATGTTTCGTTAAACAATTGGCATTTTTTAACAGAAACAATCCGTGAGTGATCGCCAGTATAACAATTCTAACTGTGATTTTTCACAGTGCTTACTATCCTTGCACACAAATCTATAAATATCGTGCAGTTGCCGAAAGTAAACATTACGGAGAAACAATGCGAACCTGATTTCCTTCGCATATATGCCGGACGGACAAACCCACTCGCGATTGTATAGTTGTGCTATCGACCCATGCATCTACAGGTTAATAGAGCATTAGTAAAAATAGTTGCAGTGTTAGTCGAAACCTCGGATTTTGATGTACTGTTTCCAGTCGCTTAAATATCACTGATCACGGATGGTTATGAGCTGAAACATAGCATCCCACAACTCAATAAATATGATCCATGAGGATAAACTACGATTATGTCTCTCAACTTCTCTGGGTGCTTTTTATGCGCCTTAATTTTCTGTGAATGCCAGGTCCGAAAGCGTACTACAATCAAACAATCGATTGAACAGTTAATTCCTATCGGAGGAGCAGACGTTGCCATCGAAAATTTTCGGGAAGAGGATCAAAAAATCCGGCAATAATACCTCACTAGTCCATATATAATATATATATATAAGTATATTATCAAGATATCGTCCACAATTCCCCATACAAGCCACATAGTCAAAACAAAGAGCGGAATCAGAAATAGCCAACACGACAATATATAAAAATGGCGTCATGGCTTCTCTCCTGGCACTAATTCAGGCCTTAATTGTAAGCATCAACAAGCCACGCAAAGAAGTACAAGTTTCCGGTAAGAGTTGAAACCAGTACATATCTGGTCAGTTATCGCTCACACGCGATACAGACCTGAAGTGATTGGAAGATAGTTTAACAATAGATCATTCTTTACTTGAATACTGAGCGCGTACCTATGAAAATCTGGCAATGTATCGAACACTGAGTATGGCGCTCATTTCAACCAAGGCCACAAATACGAATAATATACGACAACCTTATCAATTTGACACAAACCGAATTCGGAAAATATTCCGATCAGTGACTCTGGTGATGGAATCGAACAATGTTAAGCGATTCACGTTTGTCAATAGATGAGCCTAATAGCAACTTGGTTTCCTAGTAGAAATTTAACTCTGTTCCTATTCTATGCCCTGTATAAAATGTACTATCACCAAGCCATATAAATACAAAATTCTGTTATATTGACAGAACGGCTGTCTGCGTGTGCCAACTGCTTTACATTTTCAATAGTAATCTTGCAAGTTCAAATCGCATAACTGGTAAGCTTGGTAACCTAAGTTGAATAAAGATTGAGCCAACCATTAATATGTCGTCAAAGTCTGAATTAGAGTTCCCTTTCATCCAGAGTCGAACCGTCATGCGTGACATATGTGGAAATATTAATCAGACGTTTATCAAGTCAACTAGCAATGCTTTCAGCTAGCTGTTTTCTCCCTCAAGCCAGAAGAAAACTGTGGGTTTCGAACTTTGGAAGTCGGATGGGTTTAGCAAGCTGTGGGTGCAAGGGACTTGGATTCATGGACTTCTACTCTTGCGCCAATAGTGCTCCAACGACAATTCGTTGGTTTTATTGATTCGTGGTCATCAACCAGTAAATATTCCAAACCACAAAGGACTAGCAGAGTAGAATATTCAGCATACTCAGACCCAAACCATCGGACTTCAAGTGTACTGGACGACATCGGTTTGTATGAACCCTAAGCCATGGATTAACATATGTCGTCCAAACTTGAGTAGATGACTATCTCTGATAAGTGGATAGTTTCACGCGAAGTAAAGACGAAGCAGTGGCTCCGTCAAAATGCAAAACAGATCACTTAAGACCAGTGTTTATCACAGTGTCCCCATAGTTGGCCATTTTCTACAGTTTAATCCTCCTGTTGGGCTCTGAATCTACGAACATTGTTTAAACAAATTAGACATTGAGGGATTTTAAGTTTTCCGGTTATTTTTCAAGGCTTTCGTCCAGTAGAGACTGTTCAGGTTGGCTGAGACAGTAGGGTGCGCAGTAATACATGGGTTGAGCCAACGTAGAGAAGTCTACTATTCATTCATGATTATGTATGTACATTCACATACACATCATTTATGGGTGTATAGATGGATCTAGCCATAAATAATTCAACGCGTATATCTACTAGATTTGACTTCTGTGATATTCAGATATTTTGTCAATCACGTGCACAGGTGAATACATAAATGTGTTTGCTTAGAAGATATTTTGCTTTACTCGACTTTTTGAGAGCAGTATGAATGCATTCTAATTCAGGAAGTAGTCATTAGAGAAAACAGGATACTTATTGTACATCCTATCGAGATTAATGGATAACAATGAAACTTGTTTGAATGTCTGATATGCTGATTCGGACGTGTCATATATGAGGTTTATGTCTCGGTGATCAATATGGCTGTTCACTGGGAAAGTGGAACCGGGTTGAAACCTTAACATGGCTAGGATATGCTCAACTGATGTACTTAAACTTGAGTCCACTACTTTATTTATCCTAGGAGTTATATCACGTAGACAAGAATCCATGTGAATTCAGAAAGACAATGAACTAACAACTATTGTAAATCTTGATTCTTGTATACTCTATGCAGAACTGTTTATAATTATACTGAATGTCCTAGGAAATAACATGGGAAGTAGCCAGCTCACCAAATTTGGTCATATATTGAGAACTTATAATGCAGTACATTCACTGCAATATATCCTGAAGAAGTCAACGTAAAAAGCACAGCACAAACTAATGTGTCTTCTGAAGGATGTTCGGTGTGATACAGTTTACCATTTGAAAAGTCCAACAGACTTAACATCAATCGGTTGTGGTACTGAACTCTTTCAAGGAGACGAGATGAATATTTTTGGCTCTCAAGACTGGCGCGTGTAACTTACGTTGAATGCATGCGTGATATATAGTTAGTTTTACACTCGCCTACTGAAAGAGTTGTGAGTAGTATGTCAGTGCACTCCATAATTCGCACGGTATGGTTCATAAAATTAGAAGGATTACGCCTTACCTTACCTTATTTCACACGGTTTCATCTCCAGTAACAGGTCAACACTGGTTGCCATAATGAGAAAAGTGTAAATCGACATCAATGTTTTCAGATTTCCACAAACAAAACCACGTTTCATAGCAGCAAGCGTTTCACATCTGGTGCATCTACTTGCAGAGAGCTAATTGTGTATAAAGAAACGCATCATTCACTGTTAATATTTGAAATCAGAAGAAAATGTACGGCCAACTTTCAGTTTGATGATAGGCTACTCCCAGGGGACACACCAAGGAGACGAGGCGCACGTACAAGAATGTGTAATGTTAGTTAAACTGAATGTAAGCAAGATAAGTGCGTTTGTACAGACCGGCCTGTTGTGAATTGGACATTTAAAAAAAATCAATCTACGAACTTATGTGCAATACCCCATGAGGTTATGGTGCAACTGTTACTCACCTTCATTATATTCGTTATTGTGATTAGAACACGTTCACTAGGCCACTGGCCTAGGGCGAATGGTTTGCAACCGAGTAATCACCACAAGCGTTTTTGAAGTGGTCCGTTCCTCTTGTTCGACAGGCACTGTCCACCTGATGGCTATGTTAAGGATTCCGCAAGTCATGGAAAATTTCACTTGTCCGAAGGGTGAATACCCGACCTGAAGACAGAATTACGGCGGAAATATAAAACTCATTTAAATGATAAAGAGTCAGTACTTAAAATGTATATTCTACAGATATCTGAGGGTTAGCAAAACTAGAGTTTATGAGGCAGAAATTTTGGATGACTGATGAAGGTGAGTGAACAGTAATAACAAGCAATTGTGCCTAATGTTGAGTCAGTGGTCAACAATGTTGCTTTGTAAAAGTGTGATCGGATTTAAAATCCCTGCAGTAACCATGATATGCACCAACGGATAGCACTAACAGCAGCAAGACTCAAGTATAGTGCTTTTTTCGAAAATGGCTTACTAGAAAATCTATCTGAATATGAAGAGTGGCATTCAAATGCGAGTGATATGAACTCAAAATGACCACACAGCAGATCATACCAGTGTGTCATTCACAAATCAATAATAACGCTCATTCACTTGGTAGGACTAGAGTAATAAATGAACTTATCTGAATCCACACTATTGAACACCAGCGACCCAGCGTGATTGTCTTAACAAAGTGCAACAGGCGGGTAAGATTTATGCGCGGACAGCTGCGAATACCCAGGTAGGTTCAACCTAGTAAGTATTTCCAGGATCTGACAAGTGTTAACCGATATCGATGACCGAGTGTATTTTGTAGTGTGGACACTTGTGTAACCTGGCAAAATTGTCCAACAGAAAACACCTTACGTTCATCTGGTGAGCGTAAAAGTTAAGAACATACTGAATTCTTCCAATAATTAGTGTGTGCAAGGGATAGTTGTCGTTTTCGTTGTTCAGTGGTGATGTAACATACAAGCCGGCCGTCTTTACTCTGATTGTCCGTTACACTGTGGACCAACTTTGGGGCAACGTGGAGACACCGAGGGACAGCGTTCTTCCGAAGTAGGGGTTCCAGCAACAGTTCTGTAAAAGAAAACAACACGAAACAAGCAATGACCAAAGGCTCAGTAAGCCATGCACACGACTTACACAAACGAAAACTAAAACGGCGTCCACAACATAGCAGCACGCCCTGTTACGCAATTCAAATCCAATCCGTGCGCGCTTGCTGGTTTTGACCGCACGTTACGGTGGAAGAATATTGACATAACCGAAAGGAAAATAATGGGACCGAAAACTGTTCTCCCACCACACTTTTCGTAAACATTAGATGCACACATTTGATGAATTTGACATGATTGACAAGTATTACACATAAGTTTATCATTTGAGCAGTGTGGTGTTTTGTCACGTTGACATTATTATAATTCGTTCTGTGCACTATCCTATTTCATTGCAATCCAGTTAGTAACACCGTGTTTACTAATGTATTCACAAAGGTGTTTTCGTCCTAATAATTTGCATCGACCAACTTCGTGGGATGGGAATAAGATGCGGTTTGGTTTACGCTGTGTTGGTGAGTTGTTGGTGTCCAACCCATAGTTATAGGCTATTGTTTGCATCCACCAGCTTGTTTAATACC